>JBBPBX010061711.1:3746-17545 GCA_038048925.1 Garcialebias charrua | reverse complement strand
ACCCCCGGTTCCCTGGCTGCCATTCAGGGGGTGGGGTCCGGTAGAGGGGCAGGCTGTCGGGTGTTGTCCTGGACTATGGTGGGGTTCGAGGGCCTGGGGGTTCGCCATGGGTGGGGCTGGCGCTGCGCCCTCCCTGGGGCTGCTTGGCTGCTTGGGTGTCCTGTCCTGTCGGCTGGGCGCGGGTTGGGTCGGATCTTGGATGTCGGCTCCTCTCCACCCCAGAATGAATGGGCCTACCTCCTGGGTTTGGGTGTGGACTGCCCCATGTAGGGGGCAGGTACATGTCTTGGACCTGGGGGGTATAGAGGGTGCATCGGGATTATGAATGGAACGTGTCGTTATTGTTTGTATTTGAGTGAGGATGAGGATGAGGATGGGTCTGAGTGATTGTGTCTGTGTATGAATGTCTATTTGTCAAGCTGGGACTTCGGCTGCCCCCTCTTTGATACAGCTGGGGCTGCTTGGTGTCACGCCCCTACCACGTGGCCCTCTAGTGGGGTGTGCCTTTGCTTGCCGGCGCGCTTGGGGCCCTGGGTGTCGGGGGTTGGGCGCTTGGGCATGTGTCGGCCCGGCCTGGTGTCTGCCTGGTGGGGCTGGGGTCCTCTGGTCCTGTTGGTCCGGGGCCTGAGGGGTGGGCGTCCCCTGTGCCCGGGCCTTGGTGCCTAGGCCTGGGGCTACGTCGGTGCAGCGGGCTCCGGCAGGGGTCTGTGAGTTTGTCGCTGTTGGCCCCTGGGGGTCATTGTATGTAGTCGCTGGTGAGGTTCTTCCAGTTCTCCCCTATGGTCGGATCTGGGGAGTGGGTGAGTGTTTCGTCCTGTTTGGGTGGCCCTGGGGACTCTGAGCTTGGGGTCCCTCTTGGGGTCTTGGGCTCTGGTCCCCCTTTGTCTGCTTCGGGTCTTGGGGGCGGATCTCTGATGCTTCACGGTCACTATTGAATGTTCTATTAGAGAAGCCTTATTCACTTATGCATGCTCACAACCACACACTAATGGATGCGGGATGTATATGCAGGTATAATTGCCGCACGTTTCACTGAGGTTTACAACAATGACATGTTAATTCAGCCCCCATTGTTCCTCTCCAGCACTGAGGAGCTGACAAACCAGTTTGACTCTGTTTGTTTAAAGTCTCTGGATCAAGTGGCTCCTATTAAATCTAGGAGACCAAAACTCAGGGCAGAACCGTGGCTGAATGACACGACCAGAGCTGCTAGGCAGCAATGCCGAAAAGCGGAGAGAAAATGGAAAAAAGACAGACTGCAGGTCTCTTTTCAGAGGGTAAAAGAGAGCTGGCGCCGATATCAGAAAGCAGTGAAAACTGCTAAATCACAATACTTCTGTGAGATCATTGCTGCAAACTCTCGCAATCCTCGAGTTCTGTTCTCCACCCTAAACTCTGTTCTCCACCTCACCGAACAATCACCCCTGGAAGCCTCGACTGAGCTGTGCGAGAACTTCCAACATTTCTTTTTAGATAAAATCGCAACCACCAGGGCTCTCATTTCTCCTCCATCTCACGATCCATCCATCCCACCTCAATCTGTTGCTGTATTTGACCATTTTGAACCAGTCTCTCTGTCCTCTCTAGAGCAGGTCATGTGCAACCTGAAACCATCTGGCTCCCCCTTTGATGTGGTCCCCCCTCGGCTCCTAAAGGAGGTTTTTCACACTCTAGGTCCCTCCATTCTCTCGATTGTAAATAGCAGTCTATCCTCGGGTGTGGTGCCAAAATCATTAAAACATGCTGCTGTTCAACCCCTCCTGAAAAAACCAAACCTCGACCCGTCAGTATTATCCAACTTCAGGCCTGTCTCCAGACTCCCATTTGTTTCTAAACTTCTAGAGAAAATAGTTGAGTCCCAACTAAAGTGCTTCCTGGAGGATCACGCTATCCCCGAGCTATTCCAGTCTGGCTTCAAATCCCTCCACAGCACTGAGACTGCCCTACTGAAGGTTTTTAACGACATCTTTCTATCCACAGATACTGGTGACTCTGTGCTGCTTGTCCTATTGGACCTCACATCCGCTTTCGACACCATCGACCATGAGATCCTCATTGCTAGGTTGGAGCAGTGGGTGGGCATCTCAGGATCAGCCCTAAACTGGTTCAGATCCTACCTCTCTGACAGGTCTTTTTGTGTGTCCATCAATGATTTTACTTCTGCAGTGGCGGCTCTTAAATGGGGGGTTCCGCAGGGGTCCATCCTGGGTCCTCTCTTGTTCTCCTTATACCTGCTGCCACTCGGTGCTATTTTCCGGAAACACAATATACCCTTCCACTTCTACGCTGATGACTGTCAAATTTACTTCCCCCTAAGACAAAATGGTACAGGCTCTATTCAACCTCTGCTCGACTGCCTGGCTGACATCAGGGACTGGATGGCTTTAAATTTCTTAAGCTTCAATGATAAGAAGTCTGAAGCCATATTGTTCCTTCCCAATGACACAACCTCAAACCACTGCATTGACCTTTCTGCTCTACCCCTGTCCGAAAAACAAAAAGTCACAAATCTGGGAGTGATAATGGATCCTTCCATGAAACTCAACAGTCATGTAAACATGATCGTCAAATCCTGTTTTTTCCAGCTGAGGCGTCTGTCTAAGCTGAAGCCCATATTATCCAAAAACACCTGGAGACAGTGATTCACGCATTCATTACATCTAGGCTTGATTACTGCAATTCACTTCTGTTTGGCGTCAGTCAAGCCACCATTGCACGATTACAACTGGTTCAGAACGCAGCTGCCCGATTTTTAACCAGCACACGCAAAAGAGAGCACATTACACCAGTCTTGGCCTCCCTTCACTGGCTACCGGTTCATCTTCGAATCCAATTCAAAATTCTCATGTATGTCTACAAATCGCTGAACAGTCTCGCCCCCGCCTATCTCTCGGATCTGATACACCCATATGTCCCTCCACGTGCTTTGAGGTCAGAGGATCGGGTACTCTTAATAGTTCCAGAAACTCGCCTTAAGCGCAGGGGTGACAGGGCGTTCTCTGTAGCAGGCCCAAGACTCTGGAACGAGTTACCGCTGCTCATCAAACAGGCCCCCTCCCTCTCAGTTTTCAAATCCCGGTTAAAAACTCACTACTACTCCATTGCTTTCAATGCCAGCTGATTTATATTGGATCGTTTTATTTATGATCTGCAATGTTTTTATGTTTTTCGTGTTGTACTTCATTGTCTGTGTTGCCTGTTGCGTGTTTGTTTGTCCAGCACTTTGGTGTGGACTTGTTCCTGTTGAAAGTGCTTTATAAATAAAATGGTATGGTATGGTATGGTATGGTATGGTATGGTATGGTATGGTATAACGGTGCAAGTGGTAGAGACTTTATTCTTTTCAGTTCATCCAGGACTGTTGGAACGAAGACGTTTAATTTCAGCTCTAAGACTTAACAACCAACCGGTTTGCTCCAGGTCTCAGGAGGTTAGAAGCTCTGAACATTAAAACACTTTAAATTAATTACTTTAATTTAAAAAAAGTAAAATAAAGACAAAGCAGAGCAGTTCCAGCTGCTCTCTGTAGGGGGCGCTGTTCCCTTACAAACCACTCAGAACCGTCCAGGCTCTGGGTTCATTCAGTCTTTGTTGGACACACAGCCAGTGGACACGGTCCCCCCTGACTGCAGTGAACAATATCCTCTTACTGCAGTGGACACTGTCTTCCTTGTTGTGTGACATGTTGCAGTCAACACTGTCCTCTGGCTGCAGAGGACACTGTCCAACTGCTGTGGACATTGTCCTCTTACTGCAGTGGACACTGTCGTCCTTGTTGTGTGACATGTTGCAGTCAACACTGTCCTCTGGCTGCAGTGGACACTGTCTTCCCTGACTGCAGTGGACACTGTCTTCCTTGTTGTGTGACATGTTGCAGTCAACACTGTCCTCTGGCTGCAGTGGACACTGTCCTCCATGATTGCAGTCAACACTGTCCTCTGGCTGCAGAGGACACTGTCCAACTGCTGTGGACATTGTCCTCAAGCTGCAGTGGACATTGTCTTCCCTGCATCTGTTTAAAACTTGCTTCTTCCATCTTCGAAACATCTCCAGACTTCGCCCATCTCTAACTTTTTCCGATGCCGAGAAGCTCGTCCATGCTTTTGTCTCCTCCAGGCTCGACTACTGCAACTCCCTGTTTATTGGAATCCCTGGCAAAAACCTTCAGAAACTTCAATATATTCAAAACAGTGCAGCAAGGATCTTGTTGAGAGTTCGTAAATTTGAACATATTACGCCCATTCTCCATAACCTTCATTGGCTTCCTGTCACCTACAGAATTCAGTACAAAACTGCTCTCATTACACATCAATGCTTACACGGAACTTCACCAGATTATCTGAAGGATATTCTTATTCCATACTCATCCACCCGTTCGCTGCGGTCACAGAACAGTAATCTCCTTCACATTCCGAGAACCAAATTAAGGACCATGGGAGACCGGGCTTTCAGTGTGGCTGCCCCCCGCCTGTGGAACTCTCTTCCTGACTGTCTGAGAGCCCCACAGTCTGTGGTTGACTTTAAGAGCGGCTTGAAGACCTTTCTTTTCAACCGAGCATACTCTACCTCCTCATGATTCTACTTTTGATCTTAGCTGATACTGTTATTGATTTTAATTGTTTTATTATTTGTTTTATTGACATTTAATTCTGTTGCACCTTGTAGCACTTTGAGATTTTCATTAATGAAAAGTGCGTTATAAATTGAATTCATTATTATTATTATTATTATTATTCCCTGGCTGTAGTGGACACTGTTTTCACTGACAGCAGTGGACGCTGTCCTCCCTGACTTCAGTGAACACTGTCCTCCAACTGCAGTGGACACTGTCCTCCAACTGCAGTGGACACTGTCCTCCAACTGCAGTGGACACTGTCCTCCAACTGCAGTGGACACTGTCCTCCAACTGCAGTGAACACTGTCTTCCAACTGCAGTGGACACTGTCCTCCAACTGCAGTGAACACTGTCTTCCAACTGCAGTGGACACTGTCCTCCAACTGCAGTGGACACTGTCCTCCAACTGCAGTGGACACTGTCCTCCAACTGCAGTGGACACTGTCCTCCAACTGCAGTGAACACTGTCTTCCAACTGCAGTGGACACTGTCCTCCAACTGCAGTGGACACTGTCCTCCAACTGCAGTGAACACTGTCTTCCAACTGCAGTGAACACTGTCCTCCAACTGCAGTGGACACTGTCCTCCAACTGCAGTGAACACTGTCTTCCAACTGCAGTGGACACTGTCCTCCAACTGCAGTGAACACTGTCCTCCAACTGCAGTGGACACTGTCCTCCAACTGCAGTGGACACTGTCCTCCAACTGCAGTGAACACTGTCCTCCAACTGCAGTGAACACTGTCCTCCAACTGCAGTGGACACTGTCCTCCAACTGCAGTGAACACTGTCTTCCAACTGCAGTGGACACTGTCCTCCAACTGCAGTGAACACTGTCTTCCAACTGCAGTGGACACTGTCCTCCAACTGCAGTGGACACTGTCCTCCAACTGCAGTGAACACTGTCCTCCAACTGCAGTGAACACTGTCCTCCAACTGCAGTGGACACTGTCCTCCAACTGCAGTGAACACTGTCTTCCAACTGCAGTGGACACTGTCCTCCAACTGCAGTGAACACTGTCTTCCAACTGCAGTGGACACTGTCCTCCAACTGCAGTGAACACTGTCCTCCAACTGCAGTGAACACTGTCCTCCAACTGCAGTGGACACTGTCCTCCAACTGCAGTGAACACTGTCTTCCAACTGCAGTGGACACTGTCCTCCAACTGCAGTGAACACTGTCTTCCAACTGCAGTGGACACTGTCCTCCAACTGCAGTGGACACTGTCCTCCAACTGCAGTGAACACTGTCCTCCAACTGCAGTGGACACTGTCCTCCAACTGCAGTGAACACTGTCTTCCAACTGCAGTGGACACCGTCTTCCCTGACTGCAATGGACGCTGTCCTCCCTGACTTCAGTGAACACTGTCCTCCAACTGCAGTGAACACTGTCCTCCAACTGCAGTGGACACTGTCCTCCAACTGCAGTGGACACTGTCCTCCAACTGCAGTGGACACTGTCCTCCAACTGCAGTGGACACTGTCCTCCAACTGCAGTGAACACTGTCCTCCAACTGCAGTGGACACTGTCCTCCAACTGCAGTGGACACTGTCCTCCAACTGCAGTGAACACTGTCCTCCAACTGCAGTGAACACTGTCCTCCAACTGCAGTGGACACTGTCCTCCAACTGCAGTGAACACTGTCCTCCAACTGCAGTGAACACTGTCCTCCAACTGCAGTGGACACTGTCCTCCAACTGCAGTGGACACTGTCCTCCAACTGCAGTGGACACTGTCCTCCAACTGCAGTGGACACTGTCCTCCAACTGCAGTGAACACTGTCCTCCAACTGCAGTGAACACTGTCCTCCAACTGCAGTGGACACTGTCCTCCAACTGCAGTGAACACTGTCCTCCAACTGCAGTGAACACTGTCCTCCAACTGCAGTGAACACTGTCCTCCAACTGCAGTGGACACTGTCCTCCAACTGCAGTGGACACTGTCCTCCAACTGCAGTGAACACTGTCCTCCAACTGCAGTGAACACTGTCCTCCAACTGCAGTGGACACTGTCCTCCAACTGCAGTGGACACTGTCTTCCATGATTGCAGTCTACACTGTCCTCTGGCTGCAGCTCCGACTGCAGTGGACACTGTCTTCACTGACTGTAGTGAACATTGTTCTCCGACTGCAGTGGACACTGTCTTCTGACTTCAGTGGACACTTTAATGAAACTTTTATTTATTGGACAAACCTACATCAATGAATACCTTTTAACCCAACCAAATTAAAGATGGCCGCCTCAGCCAGCTGACACTGTTAAACTTATAAATGTTGCCCTTCTGTTCATTTTACATTGTGCTGAAACCTGGTGTGGTAGTAGCTGAGAGTCATTCGTACTTTCAGAGCTACTCTCCATGCGAGATTTCTGCTTAAAAATTAGCATTAGCTCTGGGAGGAACCCTTGGTGTCTGTTAGCAAAATATCTCATGAATCCATGTATAGATTTGAGTGAAACTCTCAGAAAGTAATCATTGGGGGAACGTCTAGGACGGATTCACTTTCAGGATCAATCCGGTTCAAGATGGCCTCTGCAGCTAATCGACATTGGCCAACACAAAATGGCTCTGGTTGCCATTTTTATGGATACTGAGCTGAAACTTGGAGGCAGCCGAAGCGTGGAGTTTGAATCCAGGGCAGCTCGTGTCGCAGGAAGTCCACCAGGGACTCCACGTCAACGTTACAAGAAACCCAACTTGGTGAACGGCCTGAAGGGTCTGGATTAGACGTATAATCCAGGATTCTGTTATAATCTTCACGGTTTGATCACATCTACTGAAGTGAAGGGTATTGCTGTCAACCATGAAATAATATTTTTTGAGCTTATGTAGTAAAAACGTGATACGCATGTAGTAATAACGTGATATTATGTAGTAAAACATGATATTATGTAGTAATAACGTGATATTATGTAGTAAAAACGTGCTACGTATGTAGTAATAACATGATATGTATGTAGTAATAACGTGATACTATGTAGTAATAACGTGATACTATGTAGTAATAACGTGATACGTAGTAGTAATAACGTGATACGTATGTAGTAATAACGTGATATTATGTAGTAAAAACAGGATATTATGTAGTAAAAACAGGATATTATGTAGTAATAACGTGATACGTATGTAGTAATAACGTGATATTATGTAGTAATAACGTGATACGCATGTAGTAATAACGTGATATTATGTAGTAAAAACGTGATATTATGTACTGTAGTAATAACGTGATATTATGTAGTAATAACGTGATATAATGTAGTAATAACGTAATATTATGTAGTAATAACGTGATATTATGTAGTAAAAATGTGATATGCATGTAGTAATAACGTGATATTATGTAGTAAAAACGTGATATTATGTAGTAATAATGTGATATTATGTAGTAATAACGTGATATAATGTAGTAACAACGTGATATTATGTAGTAAAAACGTGATACGTATGTAGTAATAACGTGATATGTATGTAGTAATAACATGATATTATGTAGTAAAAACGTGATACTATGTAGTAATAACGTGATATTATGTAGTAAAAACATGATACGTATGTAGTAATAACGTGATATTATGTAGTAAAAACAGGATATTATGTAGTAATAACATGATACGTATGTAGTAATAACGTGATATTATGTAGTAATAATGTGATATTATGTAGTAATAACGTGATACGTATGTAGTAATAACAACGTGATAAGTATGTAGTAAAAACGTGATAAGTATGTAGTAAAAACGTGATATTATGTAGTAATAGCGTGATGTGTATGTAGTAATAACGTGATATTATGTAGTAATAACGGGATATTAAGTAGTAAAAACGTGATGCGTATGTAGTAATAACGTGATACGTATGTAGTAATAACGTGATATTATGTAGTAAAAATGTGATACGTATGTACTAAAACATGATTACAGGTACTTATTTTCTCTCTTTTTCTGTAAATTATTTTGCAGTTGAGCATCAAACTTTCTATCTGACTAAAAATCTTGTCAGCCAATCAGATTCTTCTAAATTTGTGTCTCCGGGCAGAAATGTGTCTAAACGTTCTTCCCGATTGGTCAGGACTTCATTGTCAGCAGAGAAGGCGGAGCTTGGTCTCTGCGGGAGGAGCTTGTTCAATGATTGACATGAACAGCCAATCAGAACGCTGATGTAAAGTGGGCGGAGCCAACCCATACAACGGCACTTCTTCGGAAATTACTTTATTTGGCCACATGAAGGTTTGTGATGCATTCAATTGCAACCTGTAAATTTGACAATCCACACTGAAATGCTAGTTGCTCATAAAACTTAGTTAAGTTAGAGTTAAGCGTCACGTTCAGGTTTATGTTCTTAATTTTATTGTTAAATTTGTGTTTTGGTTTCATTAAATGACGTTTTACAGAAACAGTAAGTTCTCAGGGTTACCGTGTCCTGAAAGGCGCTTTTAAATAAAATGATTATTATTATTCAGATTACATGTTGCACTTGAACGCAAGCGTCTGGGTGAGCTGCAGGGGCTGCTGGGACAGAAATGGGTGGACGTAGTCAGGTTCTGAGTTCAGACGGGTCGTTCCTGTTGGTTCTGTTTGTGAATTGTGAAAATGGGCGTTAACGTAAGCGGGCCACGCCTCGGAGCGGCATGATGTCATTTAACGGTTTACACCAATACATGATCAGGTCTTCAGGTCACGCTCTAATTTACAATGGATGGAAAAAAAGTAAATTGAATTTGATGGCAGCAACGCGTCCGAAAAGACGGGGACGGGAGCAACAAAAGGTCAGAGATCCGGATCAGAACCAACGATGAAAACTAATGCTGGCCAGGCAGAGGTCTGGAGATACTTAGAGACTAGACGTAAAGATGGGCACACATTCAGCAGTCTGTGAAGGGTTACCTGTCACAACCTTTATTACTTATTCAAGACTAGTTCAAGGATAGTAATTGTTTATTTATTCACAGATTCTCTTCTTTTTGGGTTAAACACATCCTGTGTGACCAAATGAAATATAAGAGCAACATGAGACGTTATTATATTTGACCCATCAAGGAAATGCGGTCATTTAATAATAATAATGTCCTTTTTTGTCATCTGTTTATGTTTCCCATACACAGACGAAATTCGTCTCTGCATTTAACCCAACCACCACCAGGTGGTGCAGTGAGCAGCCATAGAAAGCGCCCGGGGAGCTGGAGAATTAGGTGTGCACTCATAGACACCCCAAGGTGTGTAGTGGCCGGGGCGCGAACCCGCGTCCTTCGGGTCCCAAGTCGGAAGCCCTGCCACTAGACCATCTTGGCCCCATTTAACAGATCATTAAAATAACAACATAACAGGTACAGTACATTTTGATTGTTCTAATCAACTTCCTATACATTTTTAAGGAACAACAGATCAAGTTATGAGATCTTAATTAACTTATATCTGAAGGCACTTTTAACTTAATGTTACTGGCAAATATAAGAGAATAGGAGGAAGAAAAGAGGAGAAGTTATCTTTGAGTGAGTTTCAACCAGGAATGACACGCTCTCCCATGCGATTGCCAGCTAAACGCAGGTACGCTTTGGTAAACATCAAACAACTCGTTACCTTTGAAGACGATCAGTCTAGGTTCCGGTAAGAGAGGGCACCAGCCTTAGGCGTAAAAGGGTTCTTAGCTCCAAATAGACTATATGCCACGGACTCCCGTTCCAGCACTTCCGCATTCATTACCCGGGCGGCGCACTTCCGGTTAGCAGAAATGACACAACATAAATGAGTAAATACAATAAATAAATAAAACATCTACATACACACCAATAATAACTCTATATAGTACATATATAAACCTATATAAATCTATAGCGACGTTTCCCCTTTGGATAGCCACGATCCATTGTCGCCCTAACCCCTCCTTAGCGGGGGAACGGAACAGCTGTACCCACCGGTTGGTGGACACAACGGAACTCACTTGTAGTGCCAGTAGCTTTCGGGTCGTTGTCATGGTCTGCTACTAGGAGCTAACGCTATCAACAACGGCAGTGGATAGGACCCGGAAGTGGCGGACGTGGGTTGTATTTTAACGGAAGTACGTCACCGCCACCCACGGCACATAGTCTATTACGTCCAAGTCGGTAAGTCTGTTTACCTTTACAGCGTCTCGCTGTGTTCACCTTGATCGACTGAAGTAGCGGCAGTTCCGGTTGATTTCCAAAATAAAATATTCCTCAGAAGGAATTTTTATTAAAAGGTTTTGGAGCTTTGCAGCTCGGTCTGAAGTACAACGGCGTGTTGTAAATCCTGGCTGAGAAACGAGGCCTCTTTGACTCATGGCCACGTTCAAACAGCTCAAGAAAGTCTCATCTCAAACTCTCAAACTGATGGTTGAGTCAGGCAAGTTAGAACTTTTAAAGAGAGCCCGACTTCCGTGAACTTGCTCCTTTCCTATTGGTTAGTTAAACCAGGAAGTAGGAGGAGATTAGTGGAGGTCAGGAGGAGGAAAGTGAAGGAGAAGGGAAGAGAAGACAGACGCCAGGTTCGTGATTAAAACTGATTAAACTGTCATTACACTTCTAAACAAATACAGCACCGAAAGATCATTTTGCACTGTCCTTCATTTAAACAGAGTCCTTTGATTATTAACATATTGAAAATAATAATGATAATACAATAACTAGGGATGCACGATCCACATTTCTTACTTCCGATCCGATACTTAAATCTGGGTACTATCGACCGATACTGATACTTTTCCGATCCGATACCGTTCAGGTATATGAGGCTGTAACAATGAATTTCTTGAATGGAGAGCACATGTATTACACTGTACTGTACTCTGTGACTTCTGTCTTAACATTGTGTGAGTTAAACCCAAAGAAGACACTATGAGCCTCACAACAAGTTTCACCCAAACTTTAATAGCACACAAGAGGCAGGTCTATATCACAGACGTCCTTCTGACTCATGGTGCAGCCCGGAACACTAAGATACTGCTAAGCATTATGGGAAATCAACACAGTCCACTCCCTGTTTTTCAGTTTTGTTTTTGATTGTGGCACTATGAGTTGTAATTCTTGTTGGTTTTGATCAACAGGATACAGATTTAAACTATACATTGAATTTATGAATGTAAATTCAATGTATAATTTAAATCTGTATCTGACACTGCGCTCTAACAGACATTGCACTCTAACAGACACTGCACTCTGACACTGCGCTCTGACACTGCACTCTAACACTGCACTGTAACAGACACTGCACTCTAACAGACACTGCACTCTGACACTGCACTCTAACAGACACTGCACTCTAACGACACTGCACTCTAACAGACACTGCACTCTAACAGACACTGTGCTCTAACAGACACTGTGCTCTAACAGACACTGTGCTCTAACAGACACTGTGCTCTAACAGACACTGTGCTCTAACAGACACTGTGCTCTAACAGACACTGCACTCTAACAGACACTGCGCTCTAACAGACACTGCACTCTAACAGACACTGCACTCTAACAGACACTGCACTCTAACAGACACTGCACTCTAACAGACACTGCACTCTAACAGACACTGCACTCTAACAGACACTGCACTCTAACAGACACTGCACTCTAACAGACACTGCGCTCTAACAGACACTGCACTCTAACAGACACTGCACTCTAACAGACACTGCACTCTAACAGACACTGCACTCTAACAGACACTGCACTCTAACAGACACTGCACTCTAACAGACACTGCACTCTAACAGACACTGCACTCTAACAGACACTGCACTCTAACAGACACTGCACTCTAACAGACACTGCACTCTAACAGACACTGCACTCTAACAGACACTGCACTCTAACAGACACTGCACTCTAACAGACACTGCACTCTAACAGACACTGCACTCTAACAGACACTGCGCACTAACAGCGACTGCACTACACTGCACTCTAACAGACACTGCACTCTAACAGACACTATGCTCTAACAGACACTGCGCTCTAACAGACACTGCGCTCTAACAGACACTGTGCTCTAACAGACACTGCACTCTAACAGACACTGCACTCTAACAGACACTGTACTCTAACAGACACTGCACTCTAACAGACACTGCACTCTAACAGACACTGTACTCTAACAGACACTGCACTCTAACAGACACTGCACTCTAACAGACACTGCACTCTAACAGACACTGTGCTCTAACAGACACTGCACTCTAACAGACACTGCACTCTAACAGACACTGCACTCTAACAGACACTGCACTCTAACAGACACTGCACTCTAACAGACACTGCACTCTAACAGACACTGCACTCTAACAGACACTGCACTCTAACAGACACTGCACTCTAACAGACACTGCACTCTAACAGACACTGCACTCTAACAGACACTGCACTCTAACAGACACTGCGCTCTAACAGACACTGCGCTCTAACAGACACTGCACTCTAACAGACACTGCACTCTAACAGACACTGCACTCTAACAGACACTGCACTCTAACAGACACTGCACTCTAACAGACACTGCACTCTAACAGACACTGCACTCTAACAGACACTGCGCTCTAACAGACACTGCACTCTAACAGACACTGCACTCTAACAGACACTGCACTCTAACAGACACTGCACTCTAACAGACACTGCACTCTAACAGACACTGCACTCTAACAGACACTGCACTCTAACAGACACTGCACTCTAACAGACACTGCGCTCTAACAGACACTGCACTCTAACAGACACTGCACTCTAACAGACACTGCACTCTAACAGACACTGCACTCTAACAGACACTGCACTCTAACAGACACTGCACTCTAACAGACACTGCACTCTAACAGACACTGCACTCTAACAGACACTGCACTCTAACAGACACTGCACTCTAACAGACACTGCACTCTAACAGACACTGCACTCTAACAGACACTGCACTCTAACAGACACTGTACTCTAACAGACACTGCACTCTAACAGACACTGTACTCTAACAGACACTGCGCTCTAACAGACACTGTGCTCTAACAGACACTGCACTCTAACAGACACTGCACTCTAACAGACACTGCACTCTAACAGACACTGTGCTCTAACAGACACCTGAAGCTGTTTTTCATTCATGAATATGATTTTTTTGTATTTTCTGTTGAATGGATCAGTTCAGCAGCTTCTTGTGAGCTGGACCCCCCACCCCCCTAAGTGA
>JBBPBX010061710.1:0-11305 GCA_038048925.1 Garcialebias charrua | reverse complement strand
CATGTCTGCCTGCCTGGGAGGAGTCGACGAGGGACAAGCCCCCAGAAACCATCTTGGCTACAGCAAACTGGTTGGTCCACTTAAGTTGTTTACTTGGTGGGGTAGCTTCAGTTTGCTTTGGACTGCTCTGACTGACGAAGCCCTCTGGAGTGAGGGTGAAACGTTTCTACTAAAAAAGAAATTGTCCAGATGAACTGATTGAGAATGAGCGGATTTGATACCTGGACTATTGAGAATGAACTTTCTGGTCTTGAACCACTTTGGACATGTCTGCCTGCCTGGGAGGAGTCGACGAGGGACAAGCCCCCAGAAACCATCTTGGCTACAGCAAACTGGTTGGTCCACTTAAGTTGTTTACTTGGTGGGGTAGCTTCAGTTTGCTTTGGACTGCTCTGACTGACGAAGCCCTCTGGAGTGAGGGTGAAACGTTTCTACTAAAAAGAAATTGTCCAGATGAACTGATTGAGAATGAGCGGATTTGATACCTGGACTATTGAGAATGAACTTTCTGGTCTTGAACCACTTTGGACATGTCTGCCTGCCTGGGAGGAGTCGACGAGGGACAAGCCCCCAGAAACCATCTTGGCTACAGCAAACTGGTTGGTCCACTTAAGTTGTTTACTTGGTGGGGTAGCTTCAGTTTGCTTTGGACTGCTCTGACTGACGAAGCCCTCTGGAGTGAGGGTGAAACGTTTCTACTAAAAAGAAATTGTCCAGATGAACTGATTGAGAATGAGCGGATTTGATACCTGGACTATTGAGAATGAACTTTCTTGTCTTGAACCACTTTGGACATGTCTGCCTGCCTGGGAGGAGTCGACGAGGGACAAGCCCCCAGAAACCATCTTGGCTACAGCAAACTGGTTGGTCCACTTAAGTTGTTTACTTGGTGGGGTAGCTTCAGTTTGCTTTGGACTGCTCTGACTGACGAAGCCCTCTGGAGTGAGGGTGAAACGTTTCTACTAAAAAGAAATTGTCCAGATGAACTGATTGAGAATGAGCGGATTTGATACCTGGACTATTGAGAATGAACTTTCTTGTCTTGAACCACTTTGGACATGTCTGCCTGCCTGGGAGGAGTCGACGAGGGACAAGCCCCCAGAAACCATCTTGGCTACAGCAAACTGGTTGGTCCACTTAAGTTGTTTACTTGGTGGGGTAGCTTCAGTTTGCTTTGGACTGCTCTGACTGACGAAGCCCTCTGGAGTGAGGGTGAAACGTTTCTACTAAAAAGAAATTGTCCAGATGAACTGATTGAGAATGAGCGGATTTGATACCTGGACTATTGAGAATGAACTTTCTGGTCTTGAACCACTTTGGACATGTCTGCCTGCCTGGGAGGAGTCGACGAGGGACAAGCCCCCAGAAACCATCTTGGCTACAGCAAACTGGTTGGTCCACTTAAGTTGTTTACTTGGTGGGGTAGCTTCAGTTTGCTTTGGACTGCTCTGACTGACGAAGCCCTCTGGAGTGAGGGTGAAACGTTTCTACTAAAAAGAAATTGTCCAGATGAACTGATTGAGAATGAGCGGATTTGATACCTGGACTATTGAGAATGAACTTTCTGATGTCAACAATGAAACATGAACACTTCTCAAAGAGCAGCTTTTAACATCAGAACTGTAGCAAATCAGCAGGAACTCACATCCATCCAAAAAACTTCCAACGTCACCCACACCTTTCTATTAGAGGTCCAATAGACTGGAAGCTGTTTTTTATCAATATTTTTGAAGGCTCTGGGTTTTTCAAACTGGTACACCAACAACGGCCTGAGTTTGCAATCATCAGCAGCATTGCTCCCCACCAGCAAGGTCAAACGCTCCTTGCCGACCTTGTGGTCCGGTGCGGTTTGCATCCATCCATCCATCCATCCATACAGCAGCAGCTTATTGACATGAATCAGCACCAAATCAGCATAACATCACATCCATCAGAAACATGTTGCAACCATAATGTTTTTGAAACCAGTGAGTTGATGTACAGTCCATGTCCATGTGCATGAAAAAGAAGTCCATGAACTCAGAAAAAGCTAGAACGAGCAAAAAAATGAAACAAAATTGCCTTACTTTGACTGAAGTGTAGGTAGACAGATGATGTTTTTCTCATGTTCAAACCTAGCCTGGTTAAAACCAGACCCTTGTCCTTCACTTCGCTTTCTTACTAGGGTCTGGACTTTCTCCATAGAGAACCAATTCTTGCTGGAGGCGTGGCCTCTGCTGAGGAACAAAACCATTGCATCTTAGAAAAATTTTGAACAGGGAAAAGCATTCTGCTCCCTCCCCCTCAGAGCCATATATGGTCTGTTTCCTGCTCTGGTGAACTTGACATCAGCTCCGCCTCCTGCTGCATTTTCTCTCGCTGCGCTGCATATTCTGTGTTTATATGTTAATAAAACGTTCTAAAAAATAAAATAAAACCATGGAGTGCTGGTCCAGCACACCAGAAGACCAGAAAATCTGCAGGGACTCGGGCAGCAACGTAAAACCCGAGTTTAATTCTCTCGTGACAACCTCAGCCATTTCCTCATTCATTTGCACTCAGCGGAGGGAGAGGAGGAGGAGGAGGGAGCGATCACTTGACTTTTGGCAAAAAAACAAAAGAAAACTCCAGATAAGGGATTAAGAAGGGGAATTTAATACATTTGTGTCACATATAAAACAGTCCTGCATCGCTTTGAATGAGAACATGCGAATGCTCGCTGGCTACGCGCTGGAACAGGTGGGGGCATGGGTTAAGGGCCAAAAACTCTGCCTTCTGTTCTCTGATTGGTCAGGTCAAAAATCTACCGGAGAAATCCTTCTCTATGGGAGAAGTCCCAGACCTAGCAGTGAAGGGAAAATAGAATTGAGCGGAGCTGCATAGGAATGGCGAGGGCCAAGCTAGTTCAAACCTGGATCACATGGAACTGCTTAGCCATTGCTCAACAATGAATGTTGGGAAAATTTTAGGCCAGCTGTTAATTCAGGTAGGTGTCAGTTCAGGTGTGTGGTCCTGATGTGAGCAGGTCTGTGTATCAGATGAAGTTTTTTTGTTTTTGGCAGCAGTCATTTAGGCAGAAGGACACAAAGGTGATGGATGGAGGCAGCATGCAGGACACCAGAGGCAGGAAGAACAGATGTCCAGGAAGACAGTGTGGTAGACAGGCCAGACGTCCATTCATGTAGTACGTGCAAGATGTGATCTGTGTGAGAACACAAACATGAAAATGTGCAGTTACAGCTGGAAAATCACCTGCAAAGAAAACATGAAAAACACACAAAGAACAATCTAAAAAAGCTAAGTCTGGTCCTCTGGACATTCAAAAAAACAAAAAAACAAAACAAAGCAAAAAATTGTAGAAACGTTTCGTCTTTCGTCCGAAAGACTTCCTCAGTCTGAGGTGCTGGGTTCAGCTTTTTGAATGTCCAGAGGACCAGACTTAGCTTTTTTAGATTTTTCTACCTGGATTATTGAGCATGCATCAGGGTACACAAAGAACAAGTTCTACTCACTGCTGATGTTCACAAATGGGTGACACTGGAGACAAGCTATGGTAACATGCAGGACAGACATGGCAGGACAGAGAGGCGAAAGCAGCAGGTGTAGGTAGCACCAGAGGCTCATCCATGAGGTGGAGCAGCAGGCGGATCTGTTGAAACACACACACACAGACGTCAACACCTGCAGATAAAAAAAACACATAGAAGAACAACTTCTCCTTACGTGTGTGGTGCATGTATGGAGCTGGAGGACAGGCAGGAGGCTGGAGGAGGTGCAGGAGGCTGGAGGCAGAGCAGCAGGTGTACGTAGCACCAGAGGCTCATCCATGAGGCGGAGCAGTAGGCGGATCTGTTGAAACACACACACACAGACGTCAACGCCTGCAGATAAAAAAAACACATAGAAGAACAACTTCTCCTTACGTGTGTGGTGCATGTATGGAACTGGAGGACAGGCAGGAGGCTGGAGGAGGTGCAGGATGCTGGAGACAGAGCAACAGGTGTACGTAGCACCAGAGGCTCATCCATGAGGCGGAGCAGCAGGCGGATCTGTTGAAACACACACATACAGACATCAACGCCTGCAGATAAAAAAAACACATAGAAGAACAACTTCTCCTTACGTGTGTGGTACATGTGTGGAGCTGGAGGACAGGCAGGAGGCTGGAGGCAGAGTAGCAGGTGTAGGTACCGGACGTTGTTCCATGAGGCGGAGCAACAGCTGTAGGTACCGGATACTGTTCCATGAGGCGGAGCAGCAGGTGTAGGTACCAGATGCTGTTCCATGAGGCGGAGCAAAAGGAAAAGTTGACAGTTCGAAGTCCAGACTTCTGGGATTTAGAGTCAGGACTTTTTGTGCATACGCGGGGTTTGAACGCAGGGTGACCTTTGACCCATCTGGGGCAAATCTGGTATACATTGGGTGTACTGATAAAGCATGAAGTTCCCCCATGCGTTTTGCTGAGCACAGAGCTAAGAGCAATGAAGTCTTATAAGATAACAAGCCTATCTCAATGCTACTAAAAGGCTCAAATGGTGGCTCACACAAGGCGTCCAGGACTAAATGTAGGTCCCATTGAGGGGCCAAAGTCCTGCTTGGAGGCCTTTTCCTCAGCACGTCCCTCATGAATCGTACCATGAGAGGGTGGGCACCAAGTTATCTACCTCCCCAGCCTTTGTGGCATGCCGAGATGGCTGATAAGAAGACCTTTATGGTTGAAAAGGTGCGTCCCTTCTCCAGCAGGTCCTGCAGAAAGGTGAGGAGCTGGACCAAGTCACAGAATATGGAGCAATATTCCTCTCTAGACACCAGCTCTGAAAAACACGCCACTTACGTGCGTAGAATGTCTGCGTAGACTGAGCTCTCACTCCCTGTATTGTGTGTACCACATTACTGGGTAGGCCAAAAGCCATTAACCGGTCCCTCTCAGCGGCCAGACCCAGAGCTCCCACAGCTCTGGGCGCAGATGCAGGATTGGCCCATGGGCCTGGGTCAGTATGTCCCTATGGGAGGGCAGCTGCCAAAGTGTTCCTGCCAGGAGTGAGATCACTTCTGCAAACCATGCTTTCTTTGGCCACCTGGGGGCTACCAATATTAGAGAGAGAGCTCCTTTGCATACATGTTCCAGCATCGCTAGAATCAAAGGGACGGGGAGGAAACGCATAATACCGCCTCCCTGTTGGACAGCTGTACATCAGGGCGTCCACCCCCAATGGTGGGTTCACGTCCCGTATCGAGTGGTACAGAGCGCAGTGAGTGTTGTCGCTGCAGGCGAACAGATCTGCATCTGCCCTCCCGTATCGTGTCCAGATCTGGTCCACAATGTATGGGTTCAGGCGCCATTCTGAGGGGAGGGGGCCCTCCCTTGACAGGGTGTCTGCCCTGTGGTTTAGCTCCCCTGGCACGTGAGTTGCCCTCAGTGACAAGATCCGGAAGCCGCACCATGTGAGCAACTTCTGCGTCAGCCTTAGGAGGGGTTGGGACTGCGTCCCTCCCTCCCTGTTGACGTAGGCCACAGTGCACCTGTTGTCTGATTTTATCAGGACGTGCTGGTGTTTGACCAGGCCTTTCCTGTAAAAATGTTTTAGTGACAGAATCACTGCTGAGAGCACCAGGAAATTTATGTGTACCCAGGCCTCCTGCTGGGTCCAGACCCCACGGGCGTACTGGTCCCTGCAGAGCCTTGCCCCCCCACCCTGTTTTTGACACGTATCTGTCGTCACCAGGACTTGGGACAATACCCTGCCCAGTGTGACTCCTTTGCTGAACACTGTGGGGTTCTTCCATGGCTGCAGGGCCTTTACACATTCTGAGCTGACTTTCATACCCCTCGTTTGATAAGGGGGCGAGCTCCAGCTGCTTGTTGACCCAAATCTGCAGAGGCCGCATATGTAATAGGGCCAGAGGAACGTAAATGATTCCTGCTGCCAATAGGCCCAACAAATGTTGGCAAAGTTTGAGAGACACCATCTTTCCCAGCTGAAAACGTGCTAAGCAGAGTTGAAGGGTTGCCACCCGTGCCTCTGAGAGCCTTGCCATATACAGATTGGAGTTCAATTCTACTCCCAGAAAAACAAAAATCTGAGATGGAGACAAACTGCTCTTCTCCAGGTTTATGACAAAACCTAGTGATTTCAGGTGAGACATCACCATGTCTGTGTGTGCTTTTGCCTGGACTTTGCTGTCCCCTAGGACCAACAAGTCGTCGAGATAATTCAACACTCTGACGCCCTGGCTCCTCATGGGTGCCAGGGCTGCCTCCAGGCATTTCGTGAATGTCCTGGGCGCGGTTTTTAGGCCAAAAGGCATGGCCTGGAACTCGTATGTGGTGTTCTCGAAGGCAAAACGTAGGAATTTCCTGTGTGTGCGCCAGATGCTGATGTGGAAAAAAGCATCCTTTAAGTCCACGCTACAAAAGTAAACTCTCAGGCGTACCAAGTAGATTACTTGTTTTAAGGTCAACATGGTGAACTTGAATGTGCAAATCCTTTTGTTTAAACCTCTCAGATCCAAAATCAGCCTGAGACCGCCCCCTCTCTTTGGAATGACAAAGTACTTGTTGAAGTAACCTCTGTTTACATCATAAGCAGGAACTGTCTTGATTGCATCTTTCTGTATCATGGAGCAAATTTCCTCCCTCAGAACATAAGCTCGAGATAGGGTTATGGCTGACTTCATCACTCCTGGGAAGGGTGGTGGTCATTTGAAAAATTGCAACTTGTACCCATGAGTTATCGTTGACATAACCCAGGGACCTGGGCTGCATGCCTCCTATGCTGTAGCACGTGCTGTCAGCCTGGAGGGCATGTTTACCTTGTGTGCGAGGGGGAGGGTGGCAGGAGAGCACCCCCTCCCTCGCCCGCTCTTCAGCGGGCCTGTCTGTCCCACTGCCGGGGTTAGAGAGTCTATCTAGGGCAGACAGGTCTCTGACCTTCTGCAGGGGCTCATTGTGTCTCCTGAGAGAGTTTGGCTGTGTCTCAATTCAGGGGCTGCATCCTCATGAGTGCGCATTTGTCGGCCGCATACGTCATTGCCCCGCGCGGAGGACTGTCCCAATTCGAAGACTCCTCCTCATGCGGCCGAGGAATGCGGCCTACTTCCTGCCGAAATCGAAGGATGCATTCGTGGAACCTTCAAGACGGAGGCTATCCCAGAATTCATAGCGCCAGCAGAGATTTCCGGGGGGTGGGGGGTGGGACTTTCTGCGTGCAGGGTCGGGGCTGCTGGCTGCTGCGTGTTGTTGAGTCATCAGCTCGTTCTGATCGTTCTATTACAATTGTGAAATGAGCTGGATTTAAAAATTTGTTTCACCGAAAGTGATAACAAGCCATATATAGGTCGCACCGGTGTATAGGTCGCAGGCCTTGAAAAAACATAAAAAGGTGTGACCTATACACCGGAAAATACGGTACTTTGAAATGCTGTAGTTTTAAAAAGATTTTTTTTAAAGGCAAAGCACAACTTTAAATGTTAAAAATAAAATAAAGCACAGCCTGTTTGAAATATATTTTTACTGATTGTTCCCGTTTAAAGTAAAACAAACCATGAAACAGAAAGTGTGGGGCGTTCGTGTGCATTCAGCCAGCGGACTGTCTTCAGTGGTGCGTTCAGGGTCTGCTCCCTGCAGGAAAACGAACCTCCATCCCTGCCTCTAATCTGGAAAACTCCAACAGAATTTATTTGGATTTTTCTCCATCTTTCTTGTTTTACTCCAACCAGTTTCTCAGTCTCTCATGGCACACATCCCCACAGCATGAGGCTGCCACCGCCATGCTCCAGTATGGGGATGGCGTTCTGAGGTGACACGACCCTCTCATCTCCTGTAAGTAAAGCTGATTTATACAACACTTTTCTCAGATAAAACTCACCAAGTGTTCCACAATAAAACACAATCGATTACAAAAAGGTCTTGCACATAAAAAAATGCAAGAACTTTTAACTAAAAGCTTAAAGGTATTGTGACATGATTTTGGAACTATGCATAAAGTGGCACAACATATATATGTTGTATCATTCAACTATGTTCGTTTTTACAAGCAAAATGATAAACCAATGAAAATTTGTTTCAAAGTGATTTTAAAATTGGCGCCGTGTTTTGTCACGGGACATCCGGGTACTTACGCATGCGACGTCTGTGACGTATGTCGGGACTAGAAGTTAAGCCTGCGGGTGCTATTAGCACGCAGTGTCATTGTGTTCAAAATCGCCTTTTTTTTTTTGTATAACTTGAAAAATGCCGGTACATTGTGTTGCATTTGGGTGTTCTAATATCGCCAGTGAACAAGTGAGCCTTTTCACTTTCCCAAAAGATGAAAAACTTCGTCAAGAATGGACAAAACAAAGCTGCCCCCCTCTGAGCCCCCCTCGCTTCTGAACGGTAAGTCTCAGATAAATACGTGTGCAGACCTTTATTAGAACCAACTGTTTGTTGTTCATCACTCAAACTAACTTCGGCTTCCCAAACTGAAGACAAATCGCTCAAATCTTCACTTAAATTGCTTAATTCCTCGGTTTGTATATTCTCTGCCATTGTTATTTACAAGGTGCGTTCTAGCCATTGCGTCATAAAAATGTGTCGGCGTTCTCCGTCCGAAAACTGCGACGCACTGCAGAGTTATGTCATTACAACTATTTTATTAAAAAATACTTTTATATATTAATTATTCGAAGCATCTGTGTACAAAAAATCTAACCTGAGTAGCTACTCTTTCTAAAGATGTCTATGTTAGCATATTGTCACAACACCTTTAACTTCAGCTGATTTAAAAAAGACACACGTGTGTTAGTTTAATATTAGTTTGTGTTGAGGTCCTTTTCACTTCCTGGTAATGGATTTAATGAAGCTCTGTGGGACGTTCAGAGGTCCAGGATAACCCTGATCTGAGTTGTCCACAGCTTTGTCTCCAGCCTGTGTGGAGACAGTTGTCCCCATGTCCTCCTGGAGGTTCTCAGGACAGGTGTGGATTGTTTGACCCACATGGAGCTGAGTTACCAAACCTCTTTACTGGAGGTCAGGGTTGGAGCTTTACGAACCACGTTCCAGCTTTACAGTTTTAGATGTAATGAAAACTTGATTATTATTTTTTTAAAGCTCTATTATTTTTTATCGTTAAAAATCCAAAGAAACAACCTGCTGTTTGACTGACAGGTTCTGAAGACCTGGGCTGTTTTTGTTTCGCAGGTAAGAACTACAACAGAACCAGAAATTCGAGCTCGACGATCAGGGTAATTCACGTCCAAGTCAACAAAAATGTGGAGCAAACCATCCAAACACGTTTGTGCACTAAGATTAGCAACCTCACGATGCTCCGGCTACTTTAAAAACGTTTCATTCAGGCTAAACGTGTCCAACGTTTACGACTAGATGAGCTAAAAAATAATAATTCAATTAAAGCTGCAGTATGTAGCTTTTTTTATGAACATATTTCTTCACTCTGTCACTACCTCCTGACAGACTGATGTTAGCCAGGTAATCTCTGAAAAAAAAATATATATATATTGTCCCCTTGCTTCTCCAGGTGGTAAATAAGCATTTCTAAAAAGAAAAGGTGACCCACCATTTTCCAGCCAATAAAAACAGAGTTTGTAACCAGCCAATAAAAACAGAGCTTGAATTTGAATCAGCCAATAAAAACAGAGCTTGAATTTGAAATTTAACAGACCACAAGGGGGCAGAGCGGGATCAGAATGCTTTGCCTGTTGAAAATATTTCTAAGTGCTGGAGTTCTACAGAAACTGCATACTGTACCTTTAAATACGGTATATATGTATTTACGCTTACCGTCTGTAAGTTACAGTTGTAAGTTACAGTTGCCTGTTAGACTGATTGGTAACTCTAAATTGTCCCTAGGTGTGAGTGAGAGAGTGAATGATTGTTTGTCTCTATGCGTCTCTGTGATGGACTTGCGACCCATCCAGGGTGTCCCCCGCCCCTCGCACAGTGATTGCTGGACATGGGCACCGGCGACCCCTGTGACCCAAAATGGAAGAAGTGGGTAAAAGATAATGGATGGATGGATGGATGGATGGATGGATGGAAGTTACAGAAACTTGGATTCTGAAATCTGCCCCTATATGATTAAGGGCCTTTGGAGTCAGTCCAATTCAAGATGGTTGCCACAGCCAGCTCACACAAACATATTTAGAGCTCAGGTATTTGGGACATATTGAGCTAAAATAACAATTTTAAACGGTTTCTACTCGGTCTGAAACTCATATTCTTCTAGTTTTCAGGACTTAAATTTTTAATGTTTTTTAATCATGAGGGTTATGAATAATAGTCACATATACAAATGCAGTGTGGCAGTCGCAACCTCTTCCCGCTCCTGTCCTTCCCACCCCCTGCTGCTGGCAGCTCCTCAGCTAAGCACCTCGAACGCAAATTAAGATGGATTGGAGGTTTGGGCATTCGATTCTACAAACAAGATCTCTACAGAAGGAACGGCACAAGGGGAGTCTTCCCACCCTCACAGAGTGACGGAGGATACGCCATGGATTCCGCCATGGATTCCGTGGATTCCTGGGAATGCTCTGTGGAGGTGAAGAATCTTGGATTATATTGGATTATGATGGCAGCGCTTTGCTTTTTTTGGCGTTTGTGGAGCACTGGTCTATCACAAAATGAGGTTCAGCAGGACTTAACTGCCTGGAGCACCCGATGTCTGGTCTGCGCCGTGACCTCGAGAAATCAGCTGTTTTTAGGAGCCAAGATGGTCTAGTGGCAGGGCTTTTGACTACGGATCCGAAGGTCGCGGGTTCGCGCCCCGGCCACTACCCAGCTTGGGGTGTCTATGAGTGCACACCTATTTCTCCAGCTCCCCGGGCGCTTTCGGGCTGCTCACTGCACCACCTGGTAGGTGGTTGGGTTAAATGCAGAGACGAATTTCGTCTGTGTATGGGAACATACGCAGATGACAGGAATAGACATTATTATTATTATATTATTATTGTGAGCTTATCCAGAGGGTGAAACAGCTCACCCACGGATTTGGACTCTGGACGCTGTGGTCAACATCAGAAATCAGCTGTTTGCGAGCTTATCCAGAGGGTGAACAGATCACCCTCGGATTGGGACTCTGGTCAGCTGTGGTCAACATCTGAGGTCAGAGCTTGGATCAGTGGAAAAAGTCCCGAATTGGATTGGAACAGAATCGCCCTTACAGACTGAAGGCCACAGAAATTACAATGTGTGCCTGATGTGAAAATATTTGTTAATTCTTATCTGACTCCCTTGGAAACAGCCTTGGGAAAGGCTGGATATCTAATTTCTCCTGAGATGTGCTTACTGTGGAAAAAATAGCTGCTGTTTGTCTTGTCTGCTACCCCC
>JBBPBX010061709.1:0-21037 GCA_038048925.1 Garcialebias charrua | reverse complement strand
GTGCCTCTGTCACTAGCCTCGTGAGAACTGTCCCCTGCAGTAGCCTCGGTGGCAGTTCTCGCGATGTTACTGCTGGCAGCGGGAACACAAACCCGGAAAAACACAGCTGGATGAGTGTAACTAACGAGAGAGAAGGCGTCCTGCCAAAAAAAGTTAAGACTTTGTGTAAATATCTTGAAAAATGGGACAGCGAATTTACTTTCCTAAAGAAGAGTATAGGTGGGACACAATTACGTGTTTTTTAAGATTTGTAACTGCGACTTTAGTGTCTCTCATGGGGGAAGGAACGATGTCCGTCAGCATGAAAAATCCATCAAGCACAAAGGTAGGCCTATCAGATTGTGATCACATAACTGGTTTGAAAGAGGCTGATAGGTAGTTATTTTAGATTTCTTGTAAACCTGTCTTAAAATGTAAGGGGTCCTGGACTTTGGTTGGGCTAGTGCAGGGGTCTGCAACCTGCGGCTCTGGAGCCACATGCGGCTCTTTGGTCCCTCAGCAGTGGCTCTTCCAAGCTTTGATCAAAACTAACTTTAAACTGAATTTTATTTGTTCTTATAACAACAAAAAGGGCTAGTTTTAGCAGTTTTTCCTGTCATTTCCTTTGCAAATGTGTGAATACTAGAACTAATAGAATGAGTAAAACATAAGTTAACTTTATTTATTTGAAGTAGGATATTTAATTTTTCCACGATTAAAATAATTTACCTAGACCTGCATAGTTCATTATTTTATTTTTTAATTGGGAAAGATCACATTATTTTTCCTTCTTTATGATAATCTGGTCTTTTTTAGTCTTAAAATGTAAAAATATCAACAAATCGTTAGATATTTTCAGCTTTACAATGGCCAGAAAACTACAGGTCAGAAAATTGTCCTCTAACAAACTTAAAGTGGTCTGTGGGCCACCAGTTGAGAATCCCAGTTGTAGCAGGTGTTGTGGCTCCGGAAACGTTTAATTTAGTGAACAAAGGGGCAGAAATGGCTCTTTTGATCATAAAGGTTGCAGATCCCTGGGCTAGTGGGATGGCTCGGCGTACCCGGCAGAAAATTTCCTTTATTTTTAAATCCAAAACTTGACAGGTATGATGCAGGGTTTTACTCTGCTCTTGTCATATTATGGCTGTATTTGAATCATTTGTTGTAATTTTTCCTAGTTAAACTGTAGTGAACCAGGTAAATACACACTCTTTGAAAATTGTGAAATTGAGGTATGTTATATAATAAATCTTAAAAATGTAAAATATGTGTTATGGCTGAAAAAAATGCAGAAAAATAGTGAGTTTTTTTCTTACTTGTTGAACCTATGTGGAACAAAAAAGGAGCAGAATAAATACAGAGAAAACAGGAAAGTTAAGTAAATCACAGTAAAAGCATTACAATATATTTTAACCCTAAAATATCCTGAATCATAAAAAAAGTTATTTATTCGATAAATAAATAGGTAGATAGCATAACCCCCCCAATGTTAGACCTAAAGTTACGCCCTTGCGCTGAGATGCTCTTCATCTGGTGCTGGGTAGTCTGTTTGGGTCTTCAAAGCGTGCATAAAACTTGTTGAGGGCATCAGGCAGAGATGGATCTTTGGGGCATTGTTCACTCCTCCCTTTATAATCTGTTATGCACTTAATGCCCCTCCACATGCTCCTTGGGTCTTGTGAGATGAACTGACCCTCAATCCTCTGTGCATACCGGTATGTTGCCTTGGCCCTCTTAATGCCAGCAACCAGCTCTTTCCTAGTCCTTCTCGGCTTCTCTAAGTTTCCAGACTTGAAGGCAGTGTTCCTGGCTGCCAGCAGGGTGCGAACTTCTGGATTCAGCCAAGGTTTTGTGTTGGGGTAGCATTTAACATGTTTTTTGATGGAGACGTTTTCAGAGCATGTGCTGATGTACCCCAGTACTGAGGAAGTGTACTGGTCAAGATCAACCAATCCTCCTAATGTATCATCATATCAATATATCATAATGAGAGTGGTGGCAAAGAGGTTAGAGAAGGTGAGCCTGTGATTGGAAGATCGCTGGCTCAACTCCTGGTACCGTCAACATCAAAATAAATGTAGGTGGTATAGGTAAAACAACCACACCTGCCTCCACTCTCATTGGCCCCACTCTGGGCCCTTGAGCAAGGCCCTTAACCCCCATCAACTTCTCCCCCAGGTGCCCTAGATAGCAGCTCTCTTTTCCACACAGACGGCTATGGTAGCTCAGTAGTCTGTGGTTGAGTCAGGAAGGACATCTGGCGTGATAAAAAAAAAATCTGAGTCTTCGTGCGAGTTAGTGCGCTGTGGTGACCCCTGAAGAAGGGAGCAGCTGAAAGAAGAAAAAATCAATATATCATATCTTACATAATATGGGGCTGGTTCATGCATTTGTCACGTCTATGGTGGACAATTGTATTTGTTTATTATCTGGGTGTCCAAAAACGTCTTTAAAAGTCTTCAGTTGATCTGCAGTGCTGCTGCCAGAGTCTTGACTGGAGTTAATAAGAGAGATCATATCTCTCCAGGTTTAGTTTCTCTCCATTGTCTCCCTGTCAAACTCAGAGATGAATTCAAAATCTTGCTTCTAAACTACAAAGCTCTCAACAACCTAGCTCCATCTTATATTACAGATCTTATTGTTCCATAGTTTCCTAAAAGAGCACTTCGCTCAAACCCAGCTGGTCGAAGCAGATAGCCAATTGTCCTGAGCCTGGTTCTGCTAAAGGTTTCTTCCTCATGAGGGAGTTTTCCTTTCCACTGTCGCCTTCGTGCTTGCTCAAGATGAGAGTTCTGTGATGGAGTTAAAGCCATAGCAGTCTGCTCCTCAGATAAATAATGTTAAATTATTATTTTTATATATGAATGTTTCTGTTCAGTGCCCTGAAATGACGTTTGTTATGACTTGGCGCTATATAAACTTAAAAGAATTGACCTTTAAACTCATGCATTCTGACCATTAAGCCATTGTACTTTGACCTTTAACCTCCTGTGCTCTGAACTTTAACATCCCATACACTGACTTCTAACCTCCTGGACTCTGACCATGAACCTCCTGGACTCAGACCCTTAACTGCCTGCATTTGACCTTAAACCTCCTGTACTCAGTCCTTTAACCTCCTGTACTCACCTTTAACCTCATGTACTCTGACATTTAACCTCCTGTATTCTGATCTTTAACCTCCTGGACTCATACCTTTAACTGCCTGTACTTTGACCTTTAACCTCCTGGACTCTGCCTGCCTGTAACCTCCTGTACTCTGACCTTTAACCTCCTGTACTCACCTTTAACCTCCTGTACTCTGACATTTAACCTCCTGTATTCTGACCTTTAACCTCCTGGACTCAGACCTTTAACTGCCTGTACTTTGACCTTTAACCTCCTGTGCTCTGACCTTTAACATCCCATACTCTGACTTCTAACCTCCTGGACTCTGACCTTTAACTGCCATACTTTGACCTTTAACCCCCTGTGCTCTGACCTTTAACATCCCATACTCTGACTTCTAACCTCCTGGACTCTGACCATGAACCTCCTTGTCTTAGACCTTTAACTGCCTGTACTTTGACCTTTAACCTCCTGTATTCTGACCTTTATCCTCCTGTATTCAGACCTTTAACCTCCTGTACTCAGACCTTTAACCTCCTGTATTATGACCTTTAACCTCCTGGACTCAGACCTTTAACTGCCTGTACTTTGACCTTTAACCTCCTGTGCTCTGACCTTTAACATCCCATACTCTGACTTCTAACCTCCTGGACTCTGACCATGAACCGCCTGGACTTAGACATTTAACTGCCTTTACTTTGACCTTTAACCTTCTGTATTCTGACCTTTATCCTCCTGTACTCAGACCTTTAACCTCCTGTACTCAGCCCTTTAACCTCCTGTACTCTGACCTTTATCCTCCTGTACTCAGACCTTTAACCTCCTTTACTCAGACCTTTAACCTCCTGTACTCTGACCTTTAAAATCCTGCATTCTGACCTTTAACCTCCTGTACTCAGACATTTAACCTCCTGTATTATGACCTTTAACCTCCTAGACTCAGACCTTTAACCTCCTGGACTCTGCCTTTAACCTCCTAACCTCCTGACCTTTAACCTGCTGTGCTCTGACATTAACCTCCTCTGCTCTGACCTTTAACCTGCTGTGCTCTGACCTTTAACCTACTGTGTGCAGAATGTTAAACTCCTGGACTCAGACCTTTAACTGCCTGTACTTTGACCTTTAACCTCCTGTGCTCTGACCTTTAACATACCATACTCTGACTTCTAACCTCCTGGACTCTGACCTTTAACCTGCTGTACTCACATTTAACCTCCTGTGCTCTGACCTTTAACATCCCATACTCTGACTTCTAACCTCCTGGACTCTGACCATGAACCTCCTGGACTCAGACATTTAACTGCCTTTACTTTGACCTTTAACCCCCTGGACTCTGCCTTTAACGACTGTACTCTGACCTTTAACCTCATGTACTCACCTTTAACCTCCTGTACTCACCTTTAATCTCCTGTACTCTGACATTTAACCTCCTGTACTCACCTTTAACCTCCTGGACTCAGACCTTTAACTGCCTTTACTTTGACCTTTAACCCCCTGGACTCTGCCTTTAACATCTGTACTCTGACCTTTAACCTCATGTACTCACCTTTAACCTCCTGTACTCACCTTTAACCTCCTGTACTCAGACCTTTAACCTCCTGTACTCTGACCTTTAACTCCTGTACTCTGACCTTTAACCTCCTGTACTATGACCTTTAACCTCCTGTACTCTGACCTTTAACCTCCTGTACTCTGATATTTAACCTCCTGGACTCAGACCTTTAACCTCCTGTACTCACCTTTAACCTCCTGGACTCAGACCTTTAACTGCCTGTACTTTGACCTTTAACCTCCTGGACGCACCTTTAACTTCCTGTACGCTGACACTTAACCTCCTGTATTCTGACCTTTAACCTCCTGGACTCAGACCTTTAACTGCCTGTACTTTGACCTTTAACCTCCTGTGCTCTGACCTTTAACATCCCATACTCTGACTTCTGACCTCCTGGACTCTGACCTTTAACTGCCTGTACTTTGACCTTCAACCCCCTGTGCTCTGACCTTTAACATCCCATACTCTGACTTCTAACTTCCTGGATTCTGACCATGAACCTCCTGGACTTAGACCTTTAACTGCCTGTACTTTGACCTTTAACCTCCTGTATTCTGACCTTTATCCTCCTGTACTCAGACCTTTAACCTCCTGTACTCAGACCTTTAACCTCCTGTACTCTGCCCTTTATCCTCCTGTACTCAGACCTTTAACCTCCTGTATTATGACCTTTAACCTCCTGGACTCAGACCTTTAACTGCCTGTACTTTGACCTTTAACCTCCTGTGCTCTGACCTTTAACATCCCATACTCTGACTTCTAACCTCCTGGACTCTGACCATGAACCTCCTGGACTTAGACCTTTAACTGCCTGTACTTTGACCTTTAACCTCCTGTACTCTGACCTTTAACCTGCTGTACTCTGACATTAACCTCCTCTGCTCTGACCTTTAACCTGCTGTGTGCAGAATGTTAAACTCCTGGACTCAGACCTTTAACTGCCTGTACTTTGACCTTTAACCTCCTGTGCTCTGACCTTTAACATCCCATACTCTGACTTCTAACCTCCTGGACTCTGACCTTTAACCTCCTGTACTCACATTTAACCTCCTGTGCTCTGACCTTTAACATCCCATACTCTGACTTCTAACCTCCTGGACTCTGACCATGAACCTCCTGGACTCAGACATTTAACTGCCTTTACTTTGACCTTTAACCCCCTGGACTCTGCCTTTAACGACTGTACTCTGACCTTTAACCTCATGTACTCACCTTTAACCTCATGTACTCACCTTTAATCTCCTGTACTCTGACATTTAACCTCCTGTACTCACCTTTAACCTCCTGGACTCAGACCTTTAACTGCCTTTACTTTGACCTTTAACCCCCTGGACTCTGCCTTTAACATCTGTACTCTGACCTTTAACCTCATGTACTCTGACCTTTAACCTCCTGTACTCTGACCTTTAACCTCCTGTACTCTGACCTTTAACCTCCTGTACTCTGACATTTAACCTCCTGGACTCAGACCTTTAACCTCCTGTACTCACATTTAACCTCCTGTACTCTGACCTTTAACCTCCTGTACTCTGACCTTTAACCTCCTGTACTCTGATATTTAACCTCCTGGACTCAGACCTTTAACCTCCTGTACTCACCTTTAACCTCCTGGACTCAGACCTTTAACTGCCTGTACTTTGACCTTTAACCTCCTGGACTCACCTTTAACTTCCTGTACTCTGACATTTAACCTCCTGTATTCTGACCTTTAACCTCCTGGACTCAGACTTTTAACTGCCTGTACTTTGACCTTTAACCTCCTGTATTCTGACCTTTATCCTCCTGCACTCAGACCTTTAACCTCCTGTACTCAGACCTTTAACCTCCTGTACTCTGACCTTTAACATCCTGCATTCTGACCTTTAACCTCCTGTACTCAGACATTTAACCTCCTGTATTATGACCTTTAACCTCCTAGACTCAGACCTTTAACCTCCTGGACTCTACCTTTAACCTCCTGGACTCAGACCTTTAACTGCCTTTATTTTGACCTTTAACCTCCTGGACTCTGCCTTTAACGACTGTACTCTGACCTTTAACCTCATGTACTCAGCTTTAACCTCCTGTACTCAGACCTTTAACCTCCTGTACTCTGACCTTTAAACTCCTAGACTCAGTCCTTTAACCTCCTTTACTCTAACCTTTAACCCCCTGGACTCTGATCTTTAACCTCCTGGACTCAGTCTTTAACGACTGTACTCTGACCTTTAACCTCATGTACTCACCTTTAACCTCCTGTACTCTGACCTTTAACCTGCTGTGCTCTGACATTAACCTCCTCTGCTCTGACCTTTAACCTACTGTGCTCTGACCTTTAACCTACTGTGTGCAGAATGTTAAACTCCTGGACTCAGACCTTTAACTGCCTGTACTTTGACCTTTAACCTCCTGTGCTCTGACATTTAACATCCCACACTCTGACTTCTAACCTCCTGGACTCTGACCATGAACCTCCTGGACTCAGACCTTTAACTGCCTTTACTTTGACCTTTAACCCCCTGGACTCTGCCTTTAACGACTGTACTCTGACCTTTAACCTCATGTACTCACCTTTAACCTCCTGTACTCACCTTTAACCTCCTGTACTCTGACATTTAACCTCCTGTACTCACCTTTAACCTCCTGGACTCAGACCTTTAACTACCTTTACTTTGACCTTTAACCCCCTGGACTCTGCCTTTAGCAACTGTACTCTGACCTTTAACCTCATGTACTCACCTTTAACCTCCTGTACTCACCTTTAACCTCCTGCACTCAGACCATTAACCCCCTGTACTCTGACCTTTAACCTCCTGTGCTCTGACCTTTAACCTCCTGTACTCTGAACTTTAACCTCCTGTACTCTGACATTTAACCTCCTGGACTCAGACCTTTAACCTCCTGTACTCTGACCTTTAACCTCCTGTACTCTGACATTTAACCTCCTGGGCTCAGAACTTTAACCTCCTGTACTCTGACCTTTAACCTCCTGTACTCTGAACTTTAACCTCCTGTACTCTGACATTTAACCTCCTGGACTCAGACCTTTAACCTCCTGTACTCTGACCTTTAACCTCCTGTACTCTGACATTTAACCTCCTGGGCTCAGAACTTTAACCTCCTGTACTCACATTTAACTTCCTGTACTCTGACCTTTAACCTCCTGTATTCTGACCTTTAACCCCCTGGACTCTGACCTTTAACCTCCTGAACTCTGCCTTTAGTCAGAGAGTCAGAGAGTCTTTATTGTCATTTGCACCGCATGTGGTACATGTGATGAAAACGAGATTATGTACACGGGGTCCCAGTTACATCCAACAACAAATGTAAGAGAAAAACAGTAATAACATCTAGAATTAACTAAGAAAAACATCAACTAGTAATACACAGAAGGCCGAGATACACTTGAGCGTCCTCAGGTACGCCACTCTACGCGCGCATTTTGTGCGCATGTGTTTTGCTGCTATACTTCAGAAACTATCAGCTTTCAAACGCTCGCGTTCTCCTTGTTGTAATATGAGCAGCTGCGCACGGAGGGGACTCAACTGAGCTCGCTGATTGGTCACTTGCTGACACGCCTACTGAAATGATTGACAGCCAGCTCATGTAGCTCGCTGAAGACCGCGGCGGTGTTCATGCGGTGTTTCTACTATATATGTTATAAAAAGTTCTCTCAGAAATAAAAATAATAACAGGGAGTGCTTTTCCTGCAGCACACAGCCCACCAGGGATATTTAAAACATCGCGCACCCAGGTAGGACCTGAATTCATTCATTTCAATCATCGAGTGAACGGAGGAAGAAGCGGTTACTTGACTTTAGGCAAAAAAACAAAAGAAAAGGCCCGATCAGCGATAAAGAAGGGGAATTTATTTCATTTGTGTAACATACAAAACAGTCCGGCGCCGGGGAAGTTTATGGTCAGACACCGCGTATCGCGCACGCGGACGTAAAAAAAAAGCTTTGCGCGTACATGCCCTGAGGGGCTACGCGGGGCTACGCTTTTGCCTTGACGTACGTACGCTGCGTATAGGCGTATCGTGAGGACGCTCGAGTGTATCTCGGCCTTAAGCCCTAATGTAGTAGAAAAACATCATTATAAACAGCAGCACGAACATGAGTCTGTATGAGCAGATGGTCACAGATGAACACAGCAACAAGAAAACAGATCAGCATCAGCATGATGTGATATTTTGCAGTGATTATTCTTATTATTTATTTATTCATGAGTCTAACAGCCTCAGGGTAGAAGCTGTTCCTCAGTCTAGTGGTTCTACACTTGATGCTCCTCAACCTCCGTCCTGAGGGGAGTGGGGCAAAGAGTGAGTGTGCTGGGTGAGTGAAGTCTTTCATGAGACCTCCTGTACTCTGACCTTTAATCTCCTGTACTCTGACCTTTAACCTGCTGTGCTCTGACCTTTAACCTACTGTGTGCAGAATGTTAAACTCCTGGACTCAGACCTTTAACTACCTGTACTTTGACCTTTAACCCCCTGTGCTCTGACCTTTAACATCCCATACTCTGACTTCTAACCTCCTGGACTCTGACCATGAACCTCCTGGACTTAGACCTTTAACTGCCTGTACTTTGACCTTTAACCTCCTGTATTTTGTTATCCTCCTGTACTCTGACCTTTAACCTGCTGTACTCAGACCTTTAACTGCCTGTACTTTGACCTTTAACCTCCTGTACTCTGACCTTTAACCTCCTGGAGTCTGACCCTCAACCTGCTCTGCTCTGATCTTTTCATTCATTCATTCAACCTTTATTTATACAGGCTAGCCTCGTTGAGCCACGGGGACTCATTTACAAGAGGGACCTGTCTCACTCACACCCAGGGTCAATTTAGAGTTACCAATCAGCCTAACATGCATGTTTTTGGACTGTGGGAGGAAACCGGAGCACCCTGAGAAAACCCACGCATGCACGGGGAGAACATGCAAACTCCACCCAGAAAGGCCCCGGACCGGGATTTGAACCGGGGACCTGCTCGCTGAGAGGCAGCAGCTCTACCAGTTGTGCCACTGTGCTGCCCTGACCTTTAACCTAGCATTGTGTATTGTGGTACAGTTTGTGCAGCAGTCAGCAGGAGGAGGAAGCTGGCCAGATGTGAGTTTCCAGCGGCTGTGAGGGTTTTCCAGAGTGGGCGGAGCGAGCAGAGCAGGAAGTAGTGTGGTGTCAGCTGGTTCCTGTCAGACAGTCTGCTGCTGTATAAAGACAGACAGAGACAGGAGGACTCTGTTCCAGCAGGATGGCTGTGTTGGTAGACATGATCCACGGACGCTGTCCCGCGTGCACGGCCGCCCTCCTGCAGCGGGAGTGCGACTCGCTGCTCTTCCTGCTGTGTGGAGACTCCCTCCGGGGGGACCCCCTCCTCCAGGGGCTCCTGGGTCCCCGCGGCCAGGTGCAGGTCCTGGACTGTGTCTCCACGGCGGAGTGTCTGTACAGACTGAAACAGAGTGTGGACCAGCTGGAGCTGAGCACCATCAGGGTCTACACGAGTCCTGCAGGTCGAGAGGAGCTGCTTCACTACCAGCAGCTGCTCTTTACCAACGTCTACAACTTCCACTACAGCGTGGAGCAGCTCACCTGTCAGCGCTGCGCAGGCTCCGCCCACACCCACTCACCTGCTCTGCACGTGCAGGACGACGTGTCCAGGTTCGTGCAGCAGCTGCCTGCCTCAATGGGACACATCAGGACTCTGAAGTCTCCACTGATTCCAGGTAGGTTTATGAATCCTGTCCAGATGTTCCAGATGCTGCTCAGACACACACCTGATGGAAACCATCAGTTTGGTGTGAGGTCAGGGTGAGGCAGTACTGCAGTTCTCTAGTTCAGATCATGTTCCATACTGTGACCAGCTCCCTGCAGGACAGAAGTTTTCCAACATCTGGACTCAACCCAGTGACCGTTCTAAAAGTAGGAGACGCTGTTCTAGTGTCGTAGTTAGCTACGCCCTTTGGCTCCGCCTATTGGAATAAGGGCATTCCAATAGGCGGAGCCAAAGGGCTCCGCTAACTACTCATAGAATCTGGGGTTACGGTACGTAACCAACGATTGTAATCCTTTAGAAGGAGATGTCAGCAGCTGGGCTTCATGAAGAACCAGTAAAGACGTCCACTGATGGCTTTCTGTGCTCCTGCTCATTATCAAAGTCAAAGTCAACTTTATTGTCAGAACTGCAGTACAGGACATACACAGGACCGAAATTGTGTTTCTCTCAGTCCCTCGGTGCAACAGTAACCATTTAAACACTAAAACACTAAAACATTTAATAAACATAAGCATAAAATAGTAAAAGTGTAACACTGTCCTGAGTTTTTGCATAGTAGTATAAAAGTATGAAAATTTACACCAACACTAAAACTAAAACACTAAACATTTAATGAACATAAGCATAAAATGAAATAATAAAAGTGTAATACTGTCCTGAGTTTTTGCATAGTAGTATAAAAAGTATAAAAAGTATATCTATAAAATAAACTGAAGGTTCTAGCATTGACATTTGCAAAGAGTGGCAAAGCAGCATATGAGTTAAAGGTGGGGTATGTAACATTGTAATGTAGTCTGTAACTTTTCAAACAATATATTTTTAACATATTTCTTCACTCTGTCACTATCTACTGACAGACTGATGTTAGACAAAGTAATCTCTGAAAAAAACTATAGTCCCCTTGCTTCTCTATCAGCATTTATAAAAACACTAAAAACACAGAGTGACCCGGACAATGACCAGCCAATAAAAACAGAGTTGTTTGTCACGCCCCAACCCACGCCCCCGCCTGTCCCAGCCTCAGCGCCGCGCACGTTCTCATTCAAAGGATTGCAAAGCGATGCAGGACTGTTTTGTATGTGACACAAATGTATTAAATATCCCTTCTTCATCCCAGAGCTGGACTTTTATTTTGTTTTTTTGCCAAAAGTCAAGTGATCGCTTCATCCTTCACTCACAGGAATGAGGAAGTCACGAGCGAATTAAATCATGTCCAACGTTGCTTCGTGAACCTCTGCTGATTTCTTCTGGTTTTTGTGTTGTTGGATGAGTGATTCATGGTTTTATTATATTTTTTAAACAGTTATATTATCATATAAACACAGAACTTCGCAGCGCAGAGACAGGACATGTACTGGGGGCGGAGCATTCCAGACATTCCAGACCAGCGCTGACAGACATGATGAAATCACGAGCGAATTAAATCATGTCCAAACGTTGCTTCGTGAACCTCTGATGATTTCTGCTGGATTTTGTGTTGTAGGACTAGCGCTCCATGGTTTTATTTTATTAGAAGGTTTTATTAACATAAACACAGAATATCGCAGCGGCTCTGAGCAGACAGCAGCAGGGGCGGAGCAGATCCCAAGTTCAGCAGAGCACGGACTGTGGCATTCTGCTCCCTCCCCTCAGAGCCATATGGCTCTGAGGGGAGGGAGCAGAATGCTTTTCTGCGCTGAAAATATTTCTAAGTCCAGAGTGTTCAAAAAATCGCAGACCATACCTTTAATGTACACAGTATATGTATGAGGTAGTTGATGTTGGTATAGAGGCAACGTGGCATATGCAGTAAGGCACATTGAGCATCCTTAAATAAGGCTGGTCAGAGAATACTGTATATGTATCAGCAGTAGTGTAGATATAAAAGTAGTGTAAATGTAAACGGTAGTAATAAATGTAAATGGTAGTAATAAATGTAAACGGTAGTAATAAATGTAAACGGTAGTAATAAATGTAAACGGTAGTAATAAATGTAAACGGTAGTAATAAATGTAAATGGTATTAACAGTATACTCCCTGGGCGGCCGTGGTGTAGTGGTAATGGCAGTCGTCCCCCGATCGGAAGGTTGGCGGTTCGAATCCCGGTTCCCTACACCATGTGTCGTTGTGTCCTTGGGCAAGACACTTAACCCCGAGTTGCTCCCGGTAGGACTGGAAAGCACCTTACATGGTAGTCTGCCGCTACCGGTGTATGAATGTGTGTAGCATTCAATGTGTGTAGCACTTTGAGATTTTCACTAATGAAAAGTGCGTTATAAATTGAATTCATTATTATTATTATTATAATAAATGTAAACAGTGAATGTAAACAGTAGTATGACTATAGGCAGTAATGTAATACAAACATTAGTGCAAATATGAGAAGTAGTGCAAACTGAATGAGCACATGACCGAGAGTTTAGTGAATAACCCGTTTGATGACACAGAGTCCAGTGTTAAAAACTTTGTGTTGTGTGGTAATGTGTGAGAAACATTATTATTTATTTATAAATAAATAAATATATATTATTTATTTAGTCTTTAGAAATCGGCAGCTGACCAACATGCAAGACTTTCACTTTTTGGCCACTATCTGTTCATCTTAATAGAATTTAACAATATTTGCATATTTTAATAAAACATACTGCTACTGGCTCTCTACCTCTGCTGGCGCCTTGCACAGCAGTCTACCACTACCGGTGTATGAATGTGTGTAATGGGTGGATGGCTGGTACTGTGAAGCGCTTTGGGGCCCCTCATTGGGGGCTGGAAAGCGCTATATAAGTAAGCTCCATTTACTTAGTAATTAAATTTGCACAGACATGATTTATTTTTAAAGTGAGCAGTGTCGTTAAGATCAAACGTCAGCTGATCGATCACTCTGTCTCTTAAACTGAGCACCTTGAGGTGCAGTCACACGTATGATGATGCAACTCTTGTCTCATTGGTGTCTGGACTTTTCGTCTCCCTGAACGTCTCCTCTGTTTCAGAGTGCTTCGGTCATGGTTTCAGCACTCGTCGTGGGGGCGTGTCCTACATCCCAACGCTGTCCTCGTTGAATCTGTTCAGCAGCAGCAAGAGGAGGGACCCTGTGGCCGTGGTGTCTGAGAACAAACGGCGACTGGCCCTTCATGCTGGCTTCCACCCTCGGCCTCTACGTTTTGTCAAAGTACTGCTCACTTTATCAGTCTGTGCAGCACATTTACCATGAACACAGTAAAAATCAGCGTGTTTCCTTCGAACCTGCTTCCTACAGGTGGACCACGCAAGTGACGTGTGGGTTCTGGGGCAAGCTGAGCCTGAAAGCTACGACGCCATGGTGACCAATCAGAGTGGGGTGGTTTTAACAGCGCCAGGTGCAGACTGCATGCCCATCCTGTTTGCTGACCCAGTGAAGAAGGTCATAGGAGCCGCTCACGCAGGTACGAAGATCTTTGACAGAGTGTAATAACTGCTCTTTACTCGCAGTTCATGAGCTGCACAACAAAAGTGATGTCACTGCGAAGGTTTTGATAACATGTTGCACGAGTGTTGAGTTAGAAACAGAAAGAGCAGCAGGACAGAACATGTGAGCTTGTTTCATCGACCAAACAAATGAACAAAAGGCTAAGGACCAATCACTGCAGACATTTTTAATAAACTTCACAAGTGCTTAGCTAATATGAAACATTCTAGTTATTAAATAAATAAAAAAAGGTTAAATCATGTCATCTGGACCAGTTTCTTCAAGTGAAGAAACATTTCGTCCCCCATCCAGAGGACTTCCTCAGTCTGCGGCCTGCCAGCCAGATGTGTCCCAGAGGCAGCCTTCACTGATGTGTTTCAAGACAACGTCCTGTTGGACTGTCAGAAGTAGACTTTTAATCATGTCCAACAACCACATGGCCAACTTGCTACTCACAGAAACAGTCCGAGGACAAGCAAGGTCAAAGATGTGCACCAGCATAATCTCAGTATTCATACCAGAATCCTTCAGTACAGATCTTACATCAGTGTACCGAATGATACAATGTGAAGTGAAACTAACGTTAACTCTTGAGTAAGGTGACCAGATTTCTGGAGACATTGCCTGCTCGAAGACCAAAAACAATTAAATTTGATCAAGATGAAATTAAAAATGGGGACAGTTGCAGTTTAATTTATTTTTACATATTTATTCATGTTTAAACAATAAAAAGCTGGCTGACATGATGCAGAGAAGGAAGGTAGATGTTTTATGTGTCCAAGAGACCAAGTGGAAGGGCAGCAAGGCCCGCAGCATTGCAGCAGGGTCCACACTGTTTTACCATGGTGTGGATAGAAAGAGAAATGGAGTAGGGGTGGTCCTGAAGGAGGAGTTGGCAAAGAATGTAGTAGAGGTGAAGAGAGTGTCAGATAGGGTGATGTGCCTGAAGGTAGAAGTAGAAGGTCTGATGCTAAACATAGTCAGTGGTTATGCTCCACAGGTTGGATGTGATGGGGAGGAGAAAGATACATTTTGGAAAGATTTGGATGAAGTGATAGAGAGTATTCCCAGGGAGGAAAGAGTGGTGATTGGAGCAGACCTGAATGGACATGTTGGTGAAGGAAACAGAGGGGATGAGGAAGTGATGGGTAGGTTTGGTGTCAAGGAAAGAAACCAGGAAGGACAGATGGTGGTGGATTTTGCCAAGAGAATGGAAATGGCTATAGTCAATACCTATTTCCAAAAGAGGGAGGAACATAGAGTGACCTATAAGAGTGGAGGAAGGAGTACACAGGTCGACTACATTCTGTGTAGAAGAGGAAACCTGAGGGAGATTGGAGACTGTAAGGTTGTGGCAGGGGAGAGCGTGGCCAGACAGCATCGGATGGTTGTGTGTAGAATGACTGTTGTTGTGAAGAAGAGAAAAAGAGTAAAATCAGAGAAGAAGACCAAATGGTGGAAGCTGAAGAAGGAAGAATGTTGTGAGAAATTCAGAGACGAGCTGTTAAAGGCTCTGGGTGGTAAGAAAGAGCTTCCAAGTGACTGGGCTACTACAGCAACAGTAATTAGAGAGACAGGTAGGAAGGTACTTGGTGTGTCATCTGGACAGAGAATGGATGATAAGGAAACCTGGTGGTGGAATAGTGAAGTGTAACCCCAAAATTACACCACACGCGTTGCGGTTCCGCCCCGCTCCGGTCCGACCTCCGCAGCAAATACGCACCCTTTATAATCAATGACAGAATTTACACTGGCTCCGCACGGCGGCGGTGAGCTGCGGCGAGCGGACGGCAGTCCGTCAAAATTAGAAATTTTTCTATTTCTGCCGGACGCCGGAGCTGTGCCGGAGTCAACTTTTGAAGATTACGTCGCACCAACAGGAAAAGGAACGAGCACAACTTCCGTATTTACAAAATAAAATCACCACGGGCGGACTAATCCTAGCTCTATACGGATTTATTTGTACAAAAATGCTGTCAAACTATCATTTATGACTATTCTATGACTAAACTATTATATTTATGACTATGACTACGCCTACAAACGCAATACAAGAAATAAATAAATAAAAAAGTATTTTATTCTGAAATGTAAACATCACTTCCTGTTGCTCAAACCATGTAGCTCATTTACGAGAGAAGATCAAGGCAGCAGTCTCTCTACAGTTGTTCTCCTTCTTCCACCGAATGAATTGTTTTGTTCTGACTTACTTATTTATCACTTGATTTATCGCGCGATCTCGCACGTGTCTCGGAGCGGCGCATCCAGGCGGACCTGAGCGGAGCGGAGGCAGTGGGCTTTGGACTCGCTCAGCTGCGACCTGCGGACCGGAGCGGGGCGGAGCCGCGTGTGGTGTAATTTTGGGGTTAGACGTAATTCAAAGAAAGAGATTAGCCAAGAAGAAATATGACAGTGAGAGGCCATGAGAATATCATTAGTGACTTTTACTAGTGCAGTTTCTGTGCTATGATGAGCTTGTGGTGGACCACTAGGGGGCTCTACTCACACCCAGTGGACCGAAGGTGTTACAGGATGTTTTATTGTGAAAGGTCCAGAGGACCGGATGTTGTATGGTGAGAGGTTGGATATATAAGGCGGTGTTGGGTGCTTCCCGCCAGTTTTAGTAGGAGTTGATTAAAGTGAAGATCTACATCCCGTCTTCTGTGTCGTCTCTTCACCGCCTCCTACACTGGTGACCCTCGTGAATTGAATATGTCGACATCTGAAGGTCAAGCCAGCTCTCTTCAGCTGTCCGCTGCTGTGGAACTTCCACAGGCGACCCCGCTCGCTTTTGCGGTGGCCGTTAAAATCCCGGACTTCTGGCTGCACGCCCCTCAGTCGTGGTTCGCCCACATCGAATCACAGTTCGCTCTTCGCGGGATTTCTGCAGACGACACCAAGTACCACCATGTGGTCGCTTCGCTGGATCCATTGTCAACCCAACGGGTAATGAGCCTGCTCCAGGACCCTCCTGCACAAGGAAAGTACGACGCCCTCAAGAAACTGCTCCTCCGTCGTTACTCACTTTCAGACGCGGAGCGCGCTGAGAAACTTTTTTCCCTCTCCGGTTTGGGCGATGGCACAGCTCTCGAGCTCATGGAGAGCATGTTGTCTTTGAGGGGATCAGCAGACTGTGAATTTCTCTTCCTCCACCTCTTCCTCCGCCAACTCCCGGCTCCAGTGCGCACCACCCTGGCCAACTCCCCGTTTCTGTAGCAGAAGGATTACCGCTCGTTAGCCGACGAAGTCGACCGCACCCTGCTGGCTACGAGGACCTTCGCGGTCCAGGCATCAGTCCCCGGATCTCCAGCAGCGCCTGAGCTTCAAGCAACGCCCTCAGCGCCGGACGAGCCATCGGTGGTAGCAGGGGTCGCCCGCAGGCGGTCAGGAGCCACCTTTTGTTTCTACCACCAGCGCTTTGGCGCCAAAGCACGGCGGTGCGTACCACCGTGCAGCTTCAAGCCGCAGGGAAACGAGAACGCCAGCGGCCGCTAGCAGTCGCGGCCGTTGGCGACAAGGAAAGGCTGCTTTTCATCGAGGACTCAAGGTCGGGGAGGCGGTTCCTGGTGGACTCTGGTTCGCAGAAGAGCCTCGTTCCCCCGACTGGCTCCGACAGGTTAGCAGAAGGCTGCGGGCCGGGCCGCAGCTAACCGCGGCTAATGGCTCTCCCATCAAGACGTTTGGTGAAAGGTTGGTGACTGTTCGTTTCCATGAACGGGACTTCCAGTGGAACTTTGTGATAGCTGTGAGCTCAGTTCCTATTTTAGGGGCTGATTTTCTTTGTGCTCACGGGCTCCTTGTTGATTTGGCTAACAGACGTTTGATCGACGCTGTGTCTTTTTCGTCACTGCCTTGTGCGACGCGAGGAGCTGGGCCTTTAATGCATGCTAACTTTTTAGCTTCGGGTAATGTGTTTCAGCGTTTATTGTCTGAATTCCCCTCGCTGACTGTTCCTGATTTTGCCAACACAAACACAAAACATGGGGTCGAACATTCGCACGTGCACGCCGCCTCGATGCTACTAAACTAGCAATCGCACAGGAAGAGTTTGCTAACATGGAGCGTTTAGACATCGTGCAGCGTTCAAACAGTCCGTGGGCCTCCCCCCTCCACATGGTGCCCAAGGCAGACGGCAAATGGCGGCCATGTGGGGATTTCCGCCGCCTTAATAACATCACAGAGAACGATCGTTATCCCATCCCCCACATCCAGGATTTTTCAGTGCACCTGGCTGGGACCTCCATTTTTTCTAAAGTAGATTTAGTACGGGGGTACCACCAGGTTCCTGTGCATGTGGAGGATGTCCCTAAGACCGCTGTTATCACGCCTTTCGGCCTGTTTGAGTTTTTGCGCATGCCTTTTGGTCTTAAAGGTGCAGCACAAACGTTTCAGCGGTTGATGGATTCAGTCCTAAGGGGATTGTCCTTCGTATTTGTGTACCTGGACGACGTCCTGGTGGCTAGCAGCTCGGCTGAGCAGCACATGTCCCACCTCCGTGAGGTTTTTCAGCGCCTAGCAGCACATGGCCTGATTGTAAATACAGCGAAATGCCAGTTTGGGCTGCCAGTCATTGATTTTTTGGGCCACCGCATTTCTGCAAGTGGTGCTGTCCCATTACCAAACAAAGTGCAGGCGGTGTCCGATTTCCCACAGCCCCAGTCTGTTAAAGCGCTACAAGAATTTTTGGGAATGGTTAATTTCTATAACCGTTTCCTCCCCAGGGCAGCACAACTGCTGCGACCGCTCTATGGAGCGCTGAAAAAGAAAAAGCCCAACGACAGTGTTGACTGGACACCGGAACGCCTACAGGCATTTGGTGATGCTAAAGCTGCACTGGCCACTGCTGCCCTTTTGGCCCATCCATCCCCAGCGGCACAAATAGCTTTAACAACAGACGCATCTGATGTTGCGGTGGGGGCTGTGTTAGAACAGCAGGTTTCCGGGGTTTGGCAGCCGCTTGCATTTTTCAGCCGTACGCTGCGGGACAATGAGCTGAAATACAGTGTTTTTGACAGAGAGTTGCTGGCGCTTTACCTGGCCACACGCCATTTCAGGTTTTTCCTGGAGGGCCGCCGGTTCACTGCATATGTTGACCACAAACCCTTGGTGTTTGCTATGTCGAAAATTTCTGACCCCTGGTCTGCTCGCCAGCAACGCCACCTCGCAGCGGTGTCTGAATTTACTACGGACATTCAGCATGTGGCTGGAAAATCCAACGTGGTGGCCGACTGTCTCTCCCGGGTGCTGATCTCTCCCGTGTACGTTGGCATCGATTTTTCTGCTATGGCTGCGGACCAACGTAGCGACGCAGAAATACTCGAGCTCCAGTCCGGGCCCACAGGCCTCGAGTTGGAGGAACGGCAGGTGAATGACGGAGGTCCTCTCCTGCTCTGTGATGTTTCTACTGGCAGGCCCCGCCCTCTGGTTCCAGTTTCATGGCGACGCCGCGTTTTTGACTCCTTACATTCCCTTTCTCACCCAGGTGTTAGAGCCTCTGTGAAACTGGTCAGTTCAAAGTTTGTTTGGCCCGGTCTGCGTAAAGCAGTTAAGGAGTGGGCAGCAGCGTGTGTCCCATGCCAGCGTGCTAAGGTTAACAGGCACACCAAAGCACCTTTGGAACCCTTCTCCATCCCAGGTCGGCGGTTTGATCATGTGCACGTAGACCTAGTAGGCCCTCTGCCTCCATCACAGGGTTTTACTCATCTGCTGACTATGATAGACCGGACCACCAGGTGGCCTGAGGTGGTTCCTCTGACATCCACAACATCTGCAGTTGTGGCCCGGGCATTTTTGTCTACCTGGGTTGCGCGTTTTGGCCCCCCTTCCGACATTACATCGGACAGGGGCCCGCAGTTTGTTTCTGAGCTTTGGTCTACCATGGCCAAGGGTCTGGGGACTAACGTTCACAGGACCACCGCTTACAACCCCCAAGCTAATGGTTTGTGTGAACGGTTTCACAGGTCATTGAAAGCTGCACTGCGTGCTGCATGGACCTTACCAAGCTCCGCCCAGAAACGCCCCCTAAGCTCCAACATGGTTGCACGTCTCCCAAGCGCAGCATGAGTGTCAATGGAAAATATGGCGTCGACTGACTCTGCAGGGTATTTCTGAGTCGAATAGTGTATCATTTCTGCCAGATTCCAACAAAATATCAGCCATGACAATGGACAGGGGAACCAACAAGTTCATGTTATTTTTTTTTGGACGTTATCAAGTTGTTTGATCCACGCGATGCCTCCAACAGCGTGCGCGTCACCGCTAATGCTACTGTCTGATGAGGAAAACATCGGCTCCTCACACGCTCAGGCTCAGCATTATTACAGCTGTGGACAGGATCACTGATGCCTATTGTCCTGCAAGGCTGGGTAAGTCAGGCATTCATGGTTTTGAGGGTTACTTTTGAAATCAGCGATTTCTATTGTTGGCAAAAGTTTGTGTGCCTTGGTCGCAAAGCTAATGCTAACTGTAATCTCCATTCATTCCTTAAGTGGTTGGTTAGCCGTTGCTGCTTTAGCTGCTAAACACGCCGACAGCGACTTTTGTGAGGGCTAACGAGCTCAGCCGTCTGGTGTGTTAGTTAAAATCCAGCCTTCGTGTCACGATTTTGTGCAGTTTTAGGTGAAATCGACAGTAGAGCTCGTTGTGTTAGCTAGCTCATGTGGCGTTAGCAGAGCTGTTTCTTCCCAACTTCCAGGACGTTCAGTGAACTGTGGCTTTCTCTCATCGTGACCGCGTGTTGTTAACTAGCAGGTTTCAAAAGCAGGTCAACCCTTCTCTGCTGGTGAAAGAAATAATTGTTCAGTTTTGTGGTCGTGCACAAGCTTTGATCCAAGCAAGGCATTCAGTTTCACATATAGGGAAACGGTGAATTTTACTTCCACAAATACGGTCAGGGTACCTGACATCTCCTGTACAGATACCCCACTGACGGTGGAGGACCATTTTTCCAGCCCTGACGCAAAAAATTCTGCACGTATGCTAGCTAGCAATGTAAGTAGCATGTGGTGCCGGTCTCACAAACGCTACCGTAGCGTTTGTTTTGTGAGACCGGCACGCACGTGGAAGCTGCGCTGTGACGTGTTATGGGCATTAGCCAATGAAACGCGGCCCTGTGGGCGGAGCTTGGTAAGGTCCATTGCGTTGGTCCACTGTGACCTGTTCGGTAATTTCATTGGTCAGATTTTTTAAAACCTTTATTTTATTTATACAGGTAGTCTCATCG
>JBBPBX010061708.1:5945-21037 GCA_038048925.1 Garcialebias charrua | reverse complement strand
TTATGTCAAAAGTTTTAAAAGGAATAATATATTTAGCATGGATTAGTCTATTTACCCACAAAAACCAAGTTTTTCCAAAGAAATAGGACTTTTGAGAAGAAACATATATAAAGAACTAATCTATTTGTGTTAAACAAATAAAAGAAATAAGCTATTTAATTTGTTTTAAAAATAAAAGAACCAATCTAATTTGTCTTAACCAAAGAAAGAACCAATCTAATTTGTTGTGTTAAACAATTAAATGGAACTTATACACTTTCAAAGATGTGGGAAATAATTCTCAAACACACAACAAAATAGCCCTTTATGGGCACAAAAATAAAATAAACTTTCAGTTGGTTTGAAACTTCTTTGATATCCGCTCATTCTCAATCAGTTCATCTGGACAGTTTCTGAAGACAGAAACTGTCCAGATGAACTGATTGAGAATGAGCGGATTTGATACCTGGACTATTGAGAATTAACTTTCTCTTCTCTTCTTTGATATCAACTATTGCCCAGGAAAGTAAAAACAACCGGTTTGAACTTAAAAAATTAAATAGATCAACCATTCTTTTTCATATTATCCATCTTCTTCTAGTGGGGGGGGGGTTTCAGTGTCTTTCCTGGGGAGTGTCCCGTTTTCAGAATAAGTCTTTTCTGTTCCTTGGGGATTTGTTTGTGGCATAATTTGTTGGGCACAAGTCCATTTCATCTGGGGGGGAGAAGTTCTTTGTGTGTGGAATAAGTCCAGTTTTTCTGCGGGAAATCTTTTGCTTACGAGATCAGTCCAGTTCTGCTTGGGGGAAAGCTTTTGTCTGATAAGTTCATTTCATTGCTTGGAGGGAAAGCTTTTGTCTGTGAAATAAGTTCATTTCATTCTGGGGGGGGAGAAGAGTTTTTTTCTTCTGGGGGGGAGCTTTTGTTCAAGTCTTTTTCTTCTGTGAGTTTCTGTGCGGGTCTTTTTCTTCTTGGGGAGAGCTTTTTGTGCGGGTCTTTTTCTTCTTGGGGAGAGCTTTTTGTGCGCCTTGTGGGTGGAGGGCATCAGGCAGTTTGATGGCTTCAGTCTTGTCCAGCTGTCTGTTGTTTAGTCCATTCAGGCATGAATTGCGGGCATAGTAGCAGGTCACAAACCTGAACACCATCGTACAGCTCCAACCACTTCATCAAGTTTGCGGATGACACAACAGTGGTAGGTCTCATCAGCAACAACGATGAGACGGACTACAGGAACGAGGTGAGCCGCCTGGCCTTGTGGTGCGGACACAACAATCTCACTCTCAACGTGGAGAAGACAAAGGAGATTGTTGTGGACTTCAGGAAGAGGGATGCCCAACATCCTCCTCTGACCATCAACAGCACCGCAGTGGAGAGAGTGGACAGCACCAAGTTCCTGGGAGTGCACGTCTCAAAGGACCTGTCCTGGAGCAGGAACACTGCAGCACTGGCAAAGAAGGCTCACCAGCGTCTCTACTTTCTCCGCAAGCTGAAAAGGGCTGGAGCTTCAACCCCCATCATGAGCACCTTCTACAGAGGTGCCATAGAAAGTGTCCTGACCAGCTGCATCACTGTGTGGTTTGGTGCATGTACTGCATCCTGCCGCAAGAGCCTCCAGCGCATTGTGAGAGCAGCTGAGAAGATCGTGGGCACCTCCTTGCCCTCACTGCAGGACTTACACAGCAAACGCCTCACTCGGAAAGCCCACCGCATGGCAGGTGATCCCACACACCCACTACACAGCTGCTTCAGACTGCTGCCATCAGGAAGGAGACTGAGGAGTCTCCAGGCTCGAACCAGCAGACTGAGAGACAGCTCTGTTCATCAGGCAGTCAGAATGCTAAACACTCTGCCTGCTCTGCCTCCCCTCCCATTTGAACTGCCTTAACACTAAAACTTTCTCACATACTATCACTCAACACAAAGTTTTTAACACTAGACTCTGTGTCACCAAACGGGTTTTCACTAAACTCTCGGTCATGTGCTCATACAGTTTGCACTACTTCTCATACTTGCACTAATGTCTGTATTACATCACTGCCTATAATCATAATACTGTTTACATTCTCTGTTTACATTTATTAATACTGTTTACTTTTATTACTACTGCTTACATGTAATTACTACTGTTTACATTTATTTACACTACTCTAATATCTACACCACTGCTGGTACATATACAGTGTGCTCTGAACGGTCTTATTTAGGGATGCCCAATGTGCCTTACTGCATATGCCACTTTTTGCCTCTACAACAACATCAACTACTACCTCATACATATACTGTGTACATTGACTCATACGCTGCTTTGCCACTTTGCAAATGTCAATGCTAGAAACCTTTAGTTTATTTTAGTTATACTTTTTATACTCTTTTTTTATACTAGTATGCAAAAACTCAGGACAATATTATGTTCATTAAATGTTTAATGTTTTAGTTTTAGAGTTGGTGTAAATTTTCATACTCTTATACCACTATGCAAAAAACTCAGGACAGTGTTAGGTTTACTATTTTATGCTTATGTCTATTATTATATGTTTCAGTGTTTCAATGTTTAGATGTTTACTGTTGCACCGAGGGACTGAGAGAAACGCAATTTCGGTCCTGTGTATGTCCTGCACTGTACATATTGCAGATCTGACAATAAAGTTGACTTTGACTTTGACTTTGACTTTGACTTTTGAATTGTGTGTGGCATAAGGTAGTCAAGCCACATGTCCTGACAAAGTGGGGGAGCTTTGCTCTGACCAGATCCATCTCAAAATCTGGCTCAGCGATTGTTCCAAACTTCTTTTTCAGGGGAGCACCGGTCACTCAGATGTAACAGCTGTTGCTTTTTCTCTCGAGAAGATGACGCGTGCTTTCCACCTCCTGTTGGGGTCCCGTTCACCCTCGTTTTCAGCCGTCCCTAGCAGGACCTCGTTTCAAGGCGGGATTCACTGGCATCACTGGCAACTCCCCCTGAAGGAGTTCCGGAAACCTGTAGTCTTTTGAGAGGAGAACTGGACACCAAAAAACTTGCAAATTGTCAAATAAAACTAAGGCCTTCGGATCCCATGAGCCATTTGTGGTCTGGGGAAGGTCAAACTGTGGGTAACTCCTTAGTGAGTCAAATCTGTTAACTTAAACTAAATTCTGTAATTGGCTATAATAATAATTGTTTCTTTAAACTTAAAATAAAATTCCATTCTTACTATCCAAAACATTTGTATTTAATGGCAAAAAACAACACAACAACAAATGATTTCATTCTTCAGTGAAAATGAGTAATCACTCACTTTGATTTGAGGTTAGTTTTTAATTAGTAAGTTATTCTTAATTAGCAAGATCATCAAAGTGAGTAGCAGGAGACGGAGACGTTTTATACTCACCTAAAATACGTTACCTTTTTCATAGTCTGTAGAAAAAGGCTAAACATACATACAGCCATAGACAGACATATACGTACAGCCAGACATACATATAGATATACAGCCAGACATACATATAGATATACAGCCAGACATACATATAGATATACAGCGCTGTAGTAATAAAGAATCTACAAATACAAACATGTGGTTCATGTGCTCAAAATAAGTCCAGTCTATAGTCAGAGTCAGTCATGTTTTAAAAATATAGAACCACCACATTTCAAAATCAACCTTTCAAATCAACCTTTTGAATAGATCCATACTCCAGGGCATCCCCCATTTTTTTTTTCTCTTTGGATCTGTTAAAAATAAATACCTGTTTATTAAACGACATATACAGTACCTGTTTATTAAACAACATATATAAAAGCAATGTGGTTAGTAGGTTTATCTGATTTATCCTACAGTACAATGTGCTTCTTAAATGATCCTTTAAATGGCTATGCTGTTGAATATAAAAATCTAAAAAGTTATTTTTTGTATAACTGATCATCTAATCAATGAATGAGCTGTTTCCTTTTATGAGCCTTCATTAATGTTATTAGTGATATATTCTTTATTATTATTAGTTATTTCTAGGAACACTTCCTAATATTCCCTTATTGCATTATTATATATCGCCACTGAGTGTCAGGCAGGCTCCCTCACTCACAGTCTTTAAGTCTTGATTAAAAACCCACTTTCATTCTTTCAACTTTAACATGATGTGAGTTGTTAGAATGCTGTTCATCGACTTCAGCTCGGCATTTAACACCATCATCCCCCAACAGCTCATCCTTAAACTGGACAGTCTGGGGCTGAACACCTCAATGTGTAACTGGCTGCTAGACTTCCTGACCGGGAGACCACAGACAGTACGGATCGGGAGTAACACATCTAGCACCATCACATTGAACACAGGGGCCCCACAAGGATGTGTGCTGAGCCCCCTTCTATTCACCCTGCTAACACACGACTGCACACCATCGTACAGCTCCAACCACTTCATCAAGTTTGCGGACGACACAACAGTGGTAGGTCTCATCAGCAACAACGATGAGACGGACTACAGGAACGAGGTGAGCCGCCTGGCCTTGTGGTGCGGACACAACAATCTCACTCTCAACGTGGAGAAGACAAAGGAGATTGTTGTGGACTTCAGGAAGAGGGATGCCCAACATCCCCCTCTGACCATCAACAGCACCGCAGTGGAGAGAGTAGACAGCACCAAGTTCCTGGGAGTGCACGTCTCAAAGGACCTGTCCTGGAGCAGGAACACTGCAGCACTGGCAAAGAAGGCTCACCAGCGTCTCTACTTTCTTCGCAAGCTGAAAAGGGCTGGAGCTTCAACCCCCATCATGAGCACCTTCTACAGAGGTGCCATAGAAAGTGTCCTGACCAGCTGCATCACTGTGTGGTTTGGTGCATGTACTGCATCATGCCGCAAGAGCCTCCAGCGCATTGTGAGAGCAGCTGAGAAGATCGTGGGCACCTCCTTGCCCTCACTGCAGGACTTACACAGCAAACGCCTCAATCGGAAAGCCCACCGCATGGCAGGTGATCCCACACACCCACTACACAGCTGCTTCAGACTGCTGCCATCAGGGAGGAGACTGAGGAGTCTCCAGGCTCGAACCAGCAGACTGAGAGACAGCTCTGTTCATCAGGCAGTCAGAATGCTAAACACTCTGCCTGCTCTGCCTCCCCTCCCATTTGAACTGCCTTAACACTAAAACTTTCTCACATATTATCACTCAACACAAAGTTTTTAACACTAGACTCTGTGTCATCAAACGGGTTAATCACTAAACTCTCGGTCATGTGCTCATACAGTTTGCACTACTTCTCATACTTGCACTAATGTCTGTATTACATCACTGCCTATAATCATAATACTGTTTACATTCTCTGTTTACATTTATTAATACTGTTTACTTTTATTACTACTGCTTACATGTAATTACTACTGTTTACATTTATTTACACTACTCTAATATCTACACCACTGCTGGTACATATACAGTGTGCTCTGAACGGTCTTATTTAGGGATGCCCAATGTGCCTTACTGCATATGCCACTTTTTGCCTCTATAACAACATCAACTACTACCTCATACATATACTGTATACATTAACTCATACGCTGCTTTGCCACTTTGCAAATGTCAATGCTAGAAACCTTTAGTTTATTTTAGTTATACTTTTTATACTCTTTTTTTATACTAGTATGCAAAAACTCAGGACAGTATTATGTTCATTAAATGTTTAATGTTTTAGTTTTAGAGTTGGTGTAAATTTTCATACTCTTATACCACTATGCAAAAAACACAGGACAGTGTTAGTTTTACTATTTTATGCTTATGTCTATTATTATATGTTTCAGTGTTTCAATGTTTAGATGTTTACTGTTGCACCGAGGGACTGAGAGAAACGCAATTTCGGTCCTGTGTATGTCCTGTACAGTACATATTGCAGATCTGACAATAAAGTTGACTTTGACTTTGACTTTGAGAATGAGCGGATTTGATACCTGGACTATTGAGAATTAACTTTCTTGTCTTGAACCACTTTGGACATGTCTGCCTGCCTGGGAGGAGTCGACGAGGGACAAGCCCCCAGAAACCATCTTGGCTACAGCAAACTGGTTGGTCCACTTAAGTTGTTTACTTGGTGGGGTAGCTTCAGTTTGCTTTGGACTACTCTGACTGACGAAGCCCTCTGGAGTGAGGGTGAAACGTTTCTACTAAAAAGAAACTGTCCAGATGAACTGATTGAGAATGAGCGGATTTGATACCTGGACTATTGAGAATTAACTTTCTTGTCTTGAACCACTTTGGACATGTCTGCCTGCCTGGGAGGAGTCGACGAGGGACAAGCCCCCAGAAACCATCTTGGCTACAGCAAACTGGTTGGTCCACTTAAGTTGTTTACTTGGTGGGGTAGCTTCAGTTTGCTTTGGACTACTCTGACTGACGAAGCCCTCTGGAGTGAGGGTGAAACGTTTCTACTAAAAAGAAACTGTCCAGATGAACTGATTGAGAATGAGCGGATTTGATACCTGGACTATTGAGAATTAACTTTCTTGTCTTGAACCACTTTGGACATGTCTGCCTGCCTGGGAGGAGTCGACGAGGGACAAGCCCCCAGAAACCATCTTGGCTACAGCAAACTGGTTGGTCCACTTAAGTTGTTTACTTGGTGGGGTAGCTTCAGTTTGCTTTGGACTACTCTGACTGACGAAGCCCTCTGGAGTGAGGGTGAAACGTTTCTACTAAAAAGAAACTGTCCAGATGAACTGATTGAGAATGAGCGGATAAGGTCAAAAACTCAGTGAGGCTAGCACCGCTAGCCAATCCAACCATTTATGAGGTTGGTGAAAAAAATAATTGATACAGAGTGTGTGAACGCTCGCCCTAACAACTTAGAGAACAACACAAGAGCACAGCTGGCTACGTAATTAAACTTTGGAGCACAATCCAACCCGACCACGCGGTTGGAAGCCTCCATAAAGCAGACGGCACTGCTACCAAGGCAAAATAGAACCAAGGCACATAAGTAAGACTACTCACGGTAGAAGTAAGACTACTCATGTGTCAAATCTCACACAGTAGTCGCCTCACAAAGCGGACAGCGCCGCAACCAAGGCAAACAGAAGCAAGACTACTCACGTGTTGAATCTCACACACATGGTAGCCCTTTCCACAGAGCGGACGGTGCCACTAGTCAAGGCAAAACTATTCATGTGTTGAATCTCACACAGTAGACACCTCACAAAGCAGACGGAGCCGCTAACCGAGGTAAAACAGAAGTAAGACTACTGACGTGTTGAATCTCACATGCGGTAACCGCTTCCAGAAGTGGACGGCAACGCAAAATAAGCAAAAGACTGCTCATCAGTGTTGAATCACACACACAGTAGTAAAACACTGTAGTTGGAAGAGGAGCGAAAGCCGCCATAGTCCCAATAAAATACCTTGATGAAGGCTAAACCGTTGCAGCCCCAAGGAGAGCAAACACACTGCTCCATCCAACGAGCAGTCGGGCCTCCGACGATGGTGGAAAGATTCAAAGGGCTGAAGCCTTGGATTGAACCACATGCGAGAAGAAAAAGGAGCAGAGCCACGGATGATACCAGGCTATATAGCCTCTGACTGGTCATCTGTGTCACACCTGTGACTTTTTTGATATTATTACTCAAACAGCACATGTGTGAAGGGAACATTCAGTGTTTTCAGCACCACCCTCTGGTGGTCAGGATGGATGAAATAGCACTCTGGTAGCAGCATTTTGAATTAAGTTTTTATAGAGTTACAGTATATGGACACGTAGTTAAGATGGCATTACTGTTGTCCAGTTTTGATGAGCCAAAGGCATGGACCGATTTCTCTGCATTACTGTGAGACAAGAGCTTCCCCTAACCATTGCTATTACTGGAAACACTTCTAAAACCACAAAAGGTCTCACTCGTAAATGAATCCTCGAGGCTCAAGGTGATTTATCTGTATAAATAAAGGTTGGATGTTTTGATAAAATAAAGGAAAACTCCAAATGAAATTGTTTAGCTGCATTTCAAACAGCATCTCGCCAATTTTGTACCATGGAGACATGCAAAAGTAAGTACAAAGTAGATAGAAATATGGTGGTGCTGTCCAGCCAACATAGGTGTTCACAGAGACAAACTGGTGTGTGTTGTAAAGTGGGAGGATGATGTATTCAGTACATCTCTAACCACTGATGGTGTTGTCACCCAGTTTATTCCACAATGTTGGCTTGTTTAGTGTGAACGCACAGGACCCGACATTGAAATATCTCTGGTCCAATGAATAAAATGCCAGTGGATGTGAACAAGGACTGCTTCTTACAACACACTGATGTGTAAAAAGGGCTATATCACATGCAAACCCTTCAAAACTATAAACAAATCCAAAATTAAAGTTTTTTCTGCTCTGCTTCAATCTAAATGACATTCAGTGCTGCCAGATAAGTCAACTACATCAGTTCAACTCAGTAATCATTTGTAGTGATAATTTGTGCAGTTTCTGTCAAAGTCAAAGTCAACTTTATTGTCAGAACTGCAATATGTACAAGACATACACAGGATTGAAATTGCGTTTCTCTCAGTCCCTCGGTGCAACAGTAACCATCTAAACACTAAACACTAAAACATTTAATAAACATAAGCATAAAATAGTAAAAGTGTAACACTGTCCTGAGTTTTTTCATAGTAGTATAAAAGTATGAAAATTTACACCAACACTGAAACACCAAACACCCCTAAAACACCAAACACCCAATGAACATAAGCATAAAATGAAATAATAAAAGTGTAATACTGTCCTGAGTTTTTTCATAGTAGTATAAAAAGTATATCTATAAAATAAACTGAAGGTTCTAGCATTGACATTTGCAAAGAGTGGCACAGCAGCAGACAGAAGTCAGGCGCTTTTATTCTTTCAGTTCTTTTCCAACATATTGAATACATTTACCTTTATGTTTACTTTAAACCCCAGCATGATTCATTTTACTAATATTGACAGCCCGTGAAAGACACTCAAGTGTGAAATTTTAATTGTGTGTTGAGAGCAATCTGCAGGTCCCCTGGGGGTGAGAGATGGAGCAGTAGATCTTGTTCAGTGAGGGTTTCACAGCCCAAAGCAACTATTGATCAGTTCAGTAGGAACTGTAACCAGCGAGGCATGAGGGGCAAAGATAGCAGCCTCTTTCACTGCTGCTTTCAATAAACCCTGCCTCATTTCCTATTGAAAAATTAACTCTTTTTTTTTTTAATATATATTTTTTAAGTATGATTGTTGAAAATCATGGCTCACTTAGGAGCTAAGTGGGGGATAATTTAGAATAAAAAATGAAGACGGAAATGTAAGAGGTGCAAAAATAAGTATGCAAAATGCAATTCCCTTTCAGCTGTCTATAAAGCAATATATTTTTCTCTAAAGCATATTTTACCTGTACTGGAAATTATTCCTGGAATACTAAACCAAATTCAAGGTAAACTGGTTTGAGAATCACATTGATATTGTAATGGTTGTGTCTGTACCCAGGTATAAGGACCAAGGAGAACAGATACAAAGGATCAGGAGGACATCCATCCATCCATCCATTTTCGTCCGCTTATCCGGGGTCGGGTCGCGGGGGTAGCAGCCTAAGTAGGGAGGCCCAGACTTCCCTCTCCCCAGCCACTTGGAGCAGCTCCTCTGGGGGAATCCCAAGGCGTTCCCAGGCCAGCCGAGAAACATAGTCCCTCCAGCGTGTCCTGGGTCTTCCTCTGGGTCTCCTCCCGGTGGGACATGCCCGGAACACCTCACCAGGGAGGCGTCCAGGAGGCATCCTAACCAGATGCCCGAGCCACCTCAACTGGCTCCTCTCGATGTGGAGAAGCAGCGGCTCTACTCCGAGTCCCTCCCGGATGACTGAGCTTCTCACCCTATCTCTAAGGGAGAGTCCAGACACCCTGCGGAGAAAACTCATTTCAGCCGCTTGTATCCGAGATCTCGTTCTTTCGGTCACAACCCAAAGCTCATGACCATAGGTGAGGGTGGGAACGTAGATCGGTAAATTGAGAGCTTTGCCTTTACGTGTCTGTCGTGGTGAAGAGAGAGCTGAGTCGGATCAGGAGGACATAAGGGATTAATTGCTGGAGGCACGGAGAGAATACAAAGTAATTAATATTTAAGTTTAAGACACGAGTAAAAGGCTAGAACAGAACTACCATTGGCAGGTAATGCTCCAGCGTTGGCTGAATGTCCTCTGCAGCCTTTTATGCTTGTCATGCTCATCAAGCCAATGATCCTCAGGTGCTGCTGATTAGAGTCTGGCTGTGGGTGCAGGAGCTGAGCAGAACTCCCACAGATATGTCCCTCTCCAGGTTGGGAGCCCAGCAAAGCTTACGGGGGGTGGGGCTTGAGGTTCTGATCAGGTGGTGGAGTAAGTATCTTGGAGTGTTGTTCACAAGTGAGGGAAGAATGGAGCCTGAGACTGACAGACACCCTGTTAGAGAAAGGGTGAGAAGTTCAGGTATCCAGTAGAGAGACTTGGAGTAGAACTGCTGCCCCTTCACATCGAGAGGAGCCAGTTCTTCTTTCAGTTGGCCTGGGGACATCTTGAATTCCTCCCAGAAGAACTAGAAGAGGTGGCTGGAAAGAGATGGCTGGGCCTCCCTGGTCAAGCTGCTGCCTTTATATTATCCAACTCAGAAATAAGTGGAAATGGATGGATGGTGAATATTGATGTTTAAGCATTCACAAAAAAAGAAGAACATTTTTGAAAATGTATTCTGCCTGCAGGAATGAAGGGTAGATTTGTGTGTCTGTGTTGTCGAGGGGCAAAGCACTGACGAGTAGTGAAACAACTCAACAGTCTAACAAAAGAGCAACAGTGACTCTGGTTGCACAACTCTTCCCCTTCAAAGCTCTGCTGTAAACATGGAGAGATATTTTTGGCACTCCTTGGGAGCAGGTGTCCAATTATTTTTCACATACTTGTAAAGGTACATGGGGCAGGGACTAGGACAAACTCACTTTACTGTCCCTCAGTGTGCAAAACTGAAATGAAAAAGAAAAAGGCAAACCCTGAAGGAATGCCTGTCGCCCACTGCCTTTCATGCCAGAGTTTTAGACTAAAATAATCTTATGCTAAGACAGGATAGAGTTGTATTCATTTTGAATGAAAGTTAATATAGTTAAATAAAACCTCATGCAACATCACAAGATGTCATGCAAACAGTAGGTTTTGGGAATGACTCTGAGCTACTCTAATTTTAGCTACAAATGTGTAAGTCAGTTAAGTTATAATAATTGTTGTGCTGGCTAAAGATAAGCAGCTCTGGCAGCCATCTTCAAATGCACTGACTCCAAAAGTTTTAAGTTGTAGATGTACATCCAATGCTTACTTTCTGAAAGTTTTAGTAAAATCTAACTTGTTGTTCATGAGATATTTTACTAACCGACAGAGTTGACACCATATTTTATGGCATTACGTTTAAGCAAAGAACTCACACATTGAGTAGTATTTGGAATATGTATTGTTAATAGGGGTGGCTGTGGTGTAGTGGTAATGGCAGTCGACCACTGATCGGAAAGTTGGAGGTTCGAATCCCGCATCCGCCCATCATGTGTCGTTGTGTCCCTGGGCAAGACACTTAACCCAGAGTTGCTCCCGGTAGGTCTGGATGGCGCCTTGCAAGGCAGGCTACCACTACCAGTGTATGAATGTCTGAATGAATGGGTGGATGGCTGGTATTGTAAAGCGCTTTGGGGCTCCTCACAGGGGGCTGGAAAGCGCTATATAAATAAGCTCCATTTACCATTTACCATAGTTCATCACTACTTTGCAGTTTGTTTATCGTGAACTTGCTCTATTGCAGTTTTTCAAAATAAGATTGAACATGGCACACAATTAGCTGATTGATGGATGAGCCGCATGGTCAGTATGGAATTTTTATTTTAAATAAATTATTTTAAATTATTAAGCACCTGCTGCACATCTGTGCAGCCCACACTGCAGGATAAACTTCCTGCTGCAGCTGATCAGCTGTTGTCTGTACCTCATCTGTGTTCTTTGTCTAAAGCAGATCGCTCTTGTAAATGAGTCCCCGAGGCTCAGTGAGACAAACCTGTAGAAACAAAGGTTGAATGAATGAATGAATTAGATTCAGCTTAGTATGTTTTTAGACATCTCATTAGAAGCAAAAATCTGAAGATAATTTTAGCATGACTAAAATTTGTCCTGTCTTTTCTGATTCTAAAATAAACTTTAAAAAATGAGAGTATTTTGCAGATAAAGAAGCACAATTTGTCTTTATTTTGGAAGGATCAAACAGTTTGAAATTGATGGTATGACATTTAAAAGTTAAATAACATAAATAGGACATTTAATTTTATTTATGAACATTAATTGTTGTTTTATATTTGATTTTCAGTTCCATGTTACCTGCAAATGTCTGATTTTATATTGTCTCTTTACAATAATTAAAAAAACTAAAATAAAACTCTAAATATGTAGATATTTACTGTGTAATATATTATTACATACATGGAATTAAAACTTAATTGTTGGTTTTTCTAAAGCAAAGATGGTTATTTGTGAATGTGTCATCGAGTCCTACCTGCTGCTCTCCTTGGTGACCAGTACCGAGCTGCTCACTGGTTTTTCAGTCTTCTATTGTTGGTTTTTGTTGACTCATTTGCGAGAGGAAATGAAGTTTCTTCACTCAGATCAAGTCTTATCTGATCGAGGTTCTGGTGTCTAGTTGGAATCACACTCGCCAAAAACAGACATGGTCAAATTTGTACCTTTTGATAAAAGAAAGAAAACCTCCCAGAGTGCCCTGAAATCACTTGAAATTGATGTGATGAACATAAAAGACAATATCCTGATGCATGCTCATTAATCCAGGTAGAATTATTTTTTTTTTTTTGTAGAAACGTTTCTTCTTTCGTCCGAAAGACTTCTTCAGTCTGAGGTGTTTCAAGGTCTCGTTATACTCGCGCTTTGGTCCGCTGGCTGGAGCGCGCGGACTGCACGCGCACTGAGCCATGCGGCTTCATGCGTTTACAGTGTCGCCGCTGTGTTTATAGTTGACGCACGGCAGCGCATAGCAAAGTGCTGTTCTTTTACGGACCAGCAGGTGGCAGTACCCTCTAAAACCTATGCATATGTTGCAAGAAAGGGTGTAGAAGAAGAAATCTACCGTAGAAGAACTGTTTGACGTCACAAAACAAAAAAAATGGCTTTTCGCTCGCGTTGTCTTTATTAGAGGAGCAAATCATAATAGAACTATTGTGTCTTGCTGTTTTAATGCATGGAGTCTGCGGAGGAGGAAGCGATCACTTGACTTTTGGCAAAAAAACAAAAGAAAAGTCCAGATCAAGGATGAAGAAGGGGAATTTAATACATTTCTGTCACATACAAAACATTCCTCCATGCATCGCGACGCCGTCTCCACGACCACAGCAGGGCAGACAGCTGCAGGCTCTGGCGTGAAGAGCATGAAGGCTGTCGGGTGAAGTCCCCACCCGACCTGTCAATCAATTCAGTAGCGCCCACGGCGCGCACACTAGCCTTGCAGAGTTTGAAAAATTCTGAGGTGCGCGACACGCGCCAACACGACGCACGGGGTCTACGCGCCGGGGCGGGACGGTGATATTGCGTCACTTTTGGCACGCGCACCCTGGCGCACTGCGCGACACGTCGAGTATAAATCTAGCTTTATTTAGCTCAGTCTTATAAATGGCACCTTCTCATAGTGGATCAACCAGTTTGCTACCGACGGCCAAAACCAGTTGCTCACATGATCAAGGAGGACCATCAGCCTAACAATGGATCATTAGCACTGAAATATATTTCTATCAGTATTACATTACACCCATTATGTTCCATTATTTGTATTCACTTAATTCTGCCTTATAATGTGAAATGTGACACAAGGCAGAACGTTTTTCTCTCGGGCTTTGTTTTCACTAGGGAACAGTTACACGCTTGCACAAAACAACAGACCCAACACTTGAAGTTTACATATGAAGCTGATAGCTTATTGTCTGAGAGGCGGATCACGTTACAGAGTAGTGCAGTCCCAAAGAAGTTTCCAGGGCGTTTCCAAGGCGGTCCGGTCCAGGATTGGTCCCACGAGGCGATGACGTCATCTGGGGGTATAAAACCGTGATCCGCCTTCGAAGGTTGGTGTGTGTGGACTTGTGCTTGGTGAGAGGTTTGTTTGCAGCTGCAAGGTTTATCTTATATGTACAATAAACCTGCGAATTAACTTGCACATTCGTTTCAAAGCCTTCCTTCAACTTTTGAACCGCAACAGCACCCTGATGGTTGTTTGCTATTCACAAGGGGCTGAGTGATATTAGCAATAACAACATTGTAATAGGGGGACAGTTGAACCCGGAGGCCTCCACCTCTGTTTAATGATGGATGGTTTCTTTTCACAAAGATGGCCTCCTTTACTCCTCTCTCAAACCATTGTTCCTCTCTATCAAGGATGTGAACATCTTCATCCCTGAAAAAGTGACCACTGACCTGGAGAGGAGTGTAGACCACAGAGTCCTGACCTGATGATGTTGATCTTCTGTGCTGGTCCATCCTTTTGGCCAGTGGCTGTTTAGTTTCCCCGATGTAAGACTAATCACAGCCCTCCTGACCCTGAACAGCATACACAATATTACTCTGTGCCAGGGGACTGGATCTTTGAGATGAACCAGTCTTTGTCGTAATGTATTTTGGGGTTTAAAAGCCACTGGTACGTTGTGTTTAGAAAATAAACGTCTCAGTTTCTCTGAAACTCCCACAACATCTGGAATGACCACTGGTCTGGGTCTGGGTTCCTTCTTTTCACCTGATGGCTGGCTAGAGTCCTGTTTGGGATTCTTCTCTGCTTTCAGGAAGGCCCAGTTAGGATATTCACATTGCTCTAGAGCAGGGGTCACAAACGTGGTGCCCGCAGGCACCTGGTCACCCGCAGGGACCACATGAGGTGCCCGTAGGGCATGTTTTAAAAATAGCACTCATCAAGGAGCACCACGTAAAAATCATCATTAATTATATATTTAAATTATGAAATAATATTTGCAACGATGTATATTTGAAATTAAAATGATAAATAAAAAATTTAAAAGAAATAGTTTTATGTATACAGTTTAGCAATCTTATCTGGGGTCAAAGTTCAGAATCATGGCCACTCCCCATCTTTGTAGCGGTGCTTTT
>JBBPBX010061707.1:0-13247 GCA_038048925.1 Garcialebias charrua | reverse complement strand
TACTGTATATGTATACTGTATACACACCTGCATCCACCTTCATTCGCCCCACTCTGGGCCCCTGAGCAAGGCCCTTAACCCCCACCATCTGCTCCTTAAACAGGTCTCTCTTGAAAATGAGTTCTCGTGGCTCAATGAGACTACCTGTATAAATGAAGAGTAAATTAAAAAAAGAAGAAAAAAAATATCTATACAGTATACGGTAGGTATAATGCAAAGTGATTTCAGCCTTTACTCAAACCTCTGGATTAGACTGGACCCCCTCTCTGTTAGTTAAATATCATTAAGATTAAAGATAGAGTGCCGAGGGACCACCACCCCAACAAAAAAAGTCTTATCCGCAGCTCGGCTTGTAGTTTTCTCCTGTTTCAGGAGTAAACAATAAATAGATACAAGTTTGTTTTAGTTATTAATTTATTCTATAAACACATTTGTTTAAAAAATAGCTAACACAAACTGGAGAAAACGTCTTTAGTCTGGGCTCGTTAAGACCCTGACAGACCAGGCTGTTTGTATTTTATTAATATTTCAAACTAAACGTTGTTTAATTCACTTTGGATCTTGTATAAAGAGGCGTTTGTGTAGATTCAGTTGTCCTGCACTCAGCTGCAGCTATTTTTCATTTCCCTTCTCATTCTTAAGACTTTTTGTTTTGTTTTAAACTATTTTAGGAGGATTTAATGATAATTATTACAATTACTTATATTTTATAGATTCTCAAAAGCCTTTAAAGGTCAGTTTGGACTCAGCTGAACTTTGAATTAATTAATTTTAAACATTTCAAAGGTCTGGTTGGAAATGTTACGTCTGTAGAGATGAAACGTTTTAATATTTATGGTTTCTTTATGAAGTCAACATGATTATCAAGTTCCTGCAGAAGAGTTTGGTTAAAAAAAAGGTTTTAAAACAATTTATAATCACGAGAGCTTCTCTGTTAACTTATTGAATTCTTTAGTCCCTTTAAAGAGGAAAGAGTGAACGACAAACAGCGAAAATAAATTGTTTGTTTTTACAAAGGTTTTCTGCTGTCTGACGAGGTGTTTGACCTTAATTAGTATCGCCGGACTTATCAAAACGCCTTTTTAAAAGGGAACAAACAGCCACCGAGTGGTTCTGTTCATCACACGGAACAGGGAGCGGCGAGAGCTCCAAGAGAAGATTCCAGCTCTGCATGATGGACATGAAGTTTATACATCCTTCTCCAAGCAGCTTCGTGTCCCTCGGACCGCAGCTGATAAGATTATTAAGAAGCAGAAGGTTCACGAGGCTGCAGCCAAACATCCAAGGCCTGGACGCAAGAGGAAATGCAACTCCAGTCAGATCAGAAAGGTATTTGGTTGAAGAAGGATTTGAAGGAAACCGCCTGAAACGACTCGAGCTGAACCTCAAAGACCGTCACTTTTTCACCGTGATGATGGAAGACGACCCGGGAGGCGCCACGATGGACAGAAAACAAAACAAAAAAATCCAGACAGGAATTTACCGAAACGTCGTCAAGAACCGAAGGTTCTGACTGACGAGAACCGGGCCTTCGGCTGCGGGCGCACCAGGGAACAAATCCAAACAAACGCCGAAGTTCAGTTTGAAGGTTTTGTCGTTTCCTGAAGCCCAGAGATGAAAACGCAGCTGAACTGTAACGGACAGTCAAACACACACACACACACACACGTGCGTTTGGACATACAGGTAGTCCTTGACTTACAACGTTTTGTGGTTACGACACGCATCTCCATTAACAAAAAATATATATATTTTGAAGAAGAAAAAATTTTTGAAGCCGATTTACGCAGTTTCCGGCAGTTTTCGGTTTTACTAGCTGCGGAGGCTACAGCTGCCCTGTACTCTCTAAAAAAGCTAAGTCTGGTCCTCTGGACATTCAAAAAACAAAACAAAACTTGTTGCAGCAAGCTGGACAGGCAGAAACCGGCAGCAGCTGTGGAAAAGTAGCTGTTTTATGGACGGCGGTTTTACAACGTAAACTAATGGAGAATCCGGAGGAGGGACGGAGGAAATGGCTTCACCAGCATTCCAGAGTAGGAAATTAACTCTTTTTTTTTCACTTCATCATGGCTCCAAATGTATCGTATTTTTCGGACTATAGGTTGCACCCAAGTATAGGTTGCATTGTCCAATTATTGCCAAAGAATTGGAAAAATCCATATACAGGTCGCACCTGAATATAGGTCACACCTACGTCAAAATGTGGACCATGTTTAGCTCTGCTGCAAATGTCTGCCACAGGAGCACACAGCAAGGCTTTTAAGAAGATTAACACTTAAAAACAATTAATTGTTTGATAAAAAATTATAGCAAATATGTGTCTGAGCTGAACTTTTCTTTAATAAATGAATAATTTTAGCAGGATAAACACCTAAAAAATATATTTGTTAGCTGACATTATTGTAAGAGTGTGTCTCAGTTTAATTTTTGTTAATAAATGATTACAAATCAGCTTATTTCATAAAAAGCCATATACGTATAGGTCGCACCTGACTATAGGTCGCAGGCCATGAAAAAATGATAAAAAGCCGCGACCTATAGTCCGGAAAATACGGTATGTGTTTTGATAATTATGTAGGGTACTGTGTTAGGATGGGCTAAGTGCTTGGTAAAATACAGTACTGTACGTATAAGGTGCAGTTTGGACGTATGTTCCGACTTACGTCGAAATTCGAGTTGCGACGGAGCGTAGGAACGGAACTCCGTCGTAAGTCGAGGACTACCTGTACGTGCGTCCGTGACACCGCCGCACCGCGTCCCATTCACACCGTCCGGCCTCTCCTCTTCCTCCTCTTCCTCCTCCTGTGAATTCACCTCCGCAACTTCATCGCAGGCGTCTGAAACGAGCGGTGACAACAAACGAGACGCGTTGAATTAAAGTTTCTGTTTGTGAAACGTGGAGCAACAAACGTGCACGAGCTGACGTGACGCCGGGTGACGCTTCCCACCCTGGACCGATCAGACTCACCCGTCCCGTCGTCTCCATGCGAGGACGTGAAGTCAAGACGTTTGTCTGCGTTCATGGTGAGGACTCTTCCTGTGGAGAAGGAGGACATCTGACGTCAGCCGCCTCAGAACCACTACTGTGAAAACTTGCTGCAAACAATCGTCTCACGCTCCGTTTGGACCAGTATAAATAAAACTCTAATTAAAGATCACTTCTGTTTCTGCAGAGCGGATGAAGAAATAGAAGCAACGCTTGCATCTCTGTTCCTGTTGGGCTGTAAAAAAAAAAAAAAAGGTTTAGTAAAAATAAAAGCCCACGGTTGATCGCTCGAGCCTGTCTCTGCATTTAGCCCGATGAGACGGAGGTGCTCTCTGCGCTTCCTGCCGCCTTCGTGCATCATCGAAACGGGCTTTCCACTCCAACAGCCACAGAGACGCCGACCAGAACCCGAGTGTTAGTTTTGAGGTGCTTCGTCGGTTCTTAAACCTTAAAGGTTGAAATTCATGTAAAGAAAATTTAAAGTTTAAACTTCCAATCTGACAGCTCAGAGTTCAGTGATGAATTAAAAAAATTAAAAACTTCTTGTGAGCTGAAAATAAAAAGCAGAAGTGCATGTTTGGAGCAAACCCAAAGGCCGGTTCTGGACCTGAAGAGGAACCGATGATGAGGTCCTACCTGGTCTCTGCTCAGCACCCAGAGGAAACTGCTCTGGACTCTGGATCACACTCAGCACTGGAGACATCCCTTAAAGGAACAGGAACTCATTCTGAACGAGGTGGAGCAACAGAGCAGCTGCAGGTTCTGGGTACTGGAGGAGCGACCCGGAACGCAGAGACCCGGGCCGGCTTGGCTCAACTGCTCACCGGTTCTGGTCCTGGACCTGAAAACTGCACAGCTCAACGTATTTACGAGTAAGAGCTCTAAGAGTTGATGAAATCCTTTAAGGCGTTCCCCAGGAACTTGACTGGTTCCTGTTTGAGGAACCAGAACTCCATCTGGTGGCAGAACCAGAGAACTGCTGCTCTCACCGAAGGGGTCCAGAACCTGTCAGAACCTGAGCCACCGCTTTCTGAATGATACACAAGGAGAGTTAGGGTTAGGGTCTGTCTCTAAATGTTTCATGTTGCTGTGTTCATTCATCTGCCCATACAGACTCATGTTCGTGCTGCTGTTTGGAGTAAAGTTTTTCTATGATATTAATGCTTAGTGTATTTTAGTTGATATTTTTCTTAGTTCATATCTTAGATGTTATTACTGTTTTTCTTTCTCATTTCATTGTTGGATGTAACTGGGACCCTGTGTACATAATCTCGTTTCACCACATGTACCACATGTGGTGCGAATGACAATAAAGAATCTCTGACTCTGTGTGTTTCTGTGTGTCTGCCTCTCTGTTTATGTGAATGTTTGTTTGCTGTGTTAGTAAAATATCTAATGAACCAGTGGACAGGCTTTAATGAAAGAAACAAATAACTGGACATTTATCTACAGCTGAAAAACTTTTAGTCAGCCTAATTCAAGATGGCCGCAAAGCTAAGCAGCTATAACAAACACAGAAATGTCCCTCACTCAATTGATACATGAAATAAAAACAGAAATTAATAATTGGCAAATCTTATAAAAATATTTTTAACTAATCATCCATCCATCCATTCTCTTCCACTTATCCGGGGTCGGGTCACGGGGGTAGCAGCCTAAGTAGGGAGGCCCAGACTTCCCTCTCCCCAGCCACTTGGAGCAGCTCCTCTGGGGGAATCCCAAGGCGTTCCCAGGCCAGCCGAGAAACATAGTCCCTCCAGCGTGTCCTGGGTCTTCCTCTGGGTCTCCTCCCGGTGGGACATGCCCGGAACACCTCACCAGGGAGGCGTCCAGGAGGCATCCTAACCAGATGCCCGAGCCACCTCAACTGGCTCCTTCGATGTGGAGAAGCAGCGGCTCTACTCCGAGTCCCTCCCGGATGACTGAGCTTCTCACCCTATCTCTAAGGGAGAGTCCAGACACCCTGCGGAGAAAACTCATTTCAGCCGCTTGTATCCGAGATCTTGTTCTTTCGGTCACAACCCAAAGCTCATGACCATAGATGAGGGTGGGAACGTAGATCGATCGGTAAATTGAGAGCTTTGCCTTTCGACTCAGCTCTCTCTTCACCACGACAGACCGGTACAGCGCCCGCTTCACTGCGGACGTTGCACCTATCCGCCTATCGATCTCACGCTCCAGTTTTCCCTCATTCGTGAACAAGATCCCGAGATACTTAAACTCCTCCACTTGGGGCAGGACCTCCTCCCCGACCTGGAGAAGGCATGCTACGCTTTTCTGGCTCAAGACCATGGCCTCGGATTCGAACTGATCCTCATCCCGGCCACGCCACACTCTGCTGCAAACCGCTCCAGTGAAAGCTGTAGATCACGACCTGATGAAGCCAATAGGACCACATCATCTGTAACAAAACAGAGAAGTGATTCTAATGGTACGTCCAGACCGAACAGTGTTTCAACTTCCAAAAAGCTCGTCACGCACGCAAGTGGATGCACTTGGTGTCCAGACCATAACGCGAAACTGCTGCGGGGTGTGTGGGAGGAGCTTACCGGTATACCGAGTCCTCACTGCACTCCGCCAGGCGAGGAGCTTTTTATTTCTGTCTCTGTAGAGCAGACTTGACTGGTCGTGAAGGACTTGTCGCGAACACACAGCTACAATGAGTTTCTCTTCCATAGTCCATGACTCCGCGGGTTTTTTCTGTGTCCCACAAACAATACGTCACATAGTTGCGCAATCGTTTCCGCGTCACATAGGGACTCTCCCCCTCTCCCCCTGACCCCCTCTCTTCTCCCCCCGACTCTCCCTGATCAACCAATCAGGGAGAGTTGAACGGCGTTTGAATGTTTGAACCGCAAAATCTTCAGCTAAATCAACGTGTGCTTTGGAGGCTGACGCGGGTTCACGTGCACGGAAAAACGCTTTCCATCACGCTCAACACGCACGTGACGTGACACCCAACGCCAAGACGCGGCTGGAAGCGCGTCCCCCATTGACTTTGCATGTAAGCTGGACGCTCCTGCCGTTGAAACGCTGTTTGGTGTGAATGCACCATAAGGCCACCAAAACGGATCCCCTCTACACCTTGGCTGCACCTAGAAATTCTGTCCATAAAAGCTATGAACAGAATCGGTGACAAAGGGCATTTTGTTTTTATTCACATTTTATTGCATCACATACACAGGAATCCCCGTGGATTATGATGTTTGCAGATGACGTTGTGATTTGTGGTGAGAACAGGGAACAGGTGGAAGAGAACTTGGAGAGGTGCAGGTATGCACTTGAGAGAAGAGGAATGAAAGTCAGCCGTAGTAAGACAGAGTACATGTGTGTGAATGAGAGGGAGGAGGTGGAACAGTGAGGCTACAAGGATCAGAGGTCACAAATGTGCAGGACTTCAAGGACTTGATGTCCACTGTCCAGGAAAATGAGGAATGCATGTTGTTAAGAGGTGAAGAATAGAGTCCAGGCAGGATGGAGTGGATGGAGAAAAGTTTCAGGAGTGATTTGTGACTAAAAGAGTGTCAGCAGAGGTCAAAGGAAGAGTTTACAAGACAGTGGTGAGACCAGCTATGTTGTATGGTCTGGAGACAGAGACATGGACAAAAAGACATAAGACAGAACTGGATGTGTCAGAAATGAAGATGATGAGGTTCTCCTTAGGAGTGACAAGGATGGAGAAGGTTAGGAATGAGATCATCAGAGGTTCAGCACATGTTGAACAACTGGGAGATAAAGTTAGAGAGGACACACTGAGATGGTTTGGACATGTCCAGAGGAGGGACAGTGGTTTGGACATGTCCAGAGGAGGGACAGTGGTTTGGACATGTCCAGAGGAGGGACAGTGGTTTGGACATGTCCAGAGGAGGGACAGTGGTTTGGACATGTCCAGAGGAGACAGTGGTTTGGACATGTCCAGAGGAGGGACAGTGGTTTGGACATGTCCAGAGGAGGGACAGTGGTTTGGACATGTCCAGAGGAGGGACAGTGGTTTGGACATGTCCAGAGGAGGGACAGTGGTTTGGACATGTCCAGAGGAGGGACAGTGGTTTGGACATGTCCAGAGGAGGGACAGTGGTTTGGACATGTCCAGAGGACAGACAGTGGTTTGGACATGTCCAGAGGAGGGACAGTGGTTTGGACATGTCCAGAGGGAGACAGTGGTTTGGACATGTCCAGAGGAGACAGTGGTTTGGACATGTCCAGAGGGACAGTGGTTTGGACATGTCCAGAGGGACAGTGGTTTGGACATGTCCAGAGGGACAGTGGTTTGGACATGTCCAGAGGGACAGTGGTTTGGACATGTCCAGAGGGAACAGTGGTTTGGACATGTCCAGAGGGACAGTGGTTTGGACATGTCCAGAGGGACAGTGGTTTGGACATGTCCAGAGGGACAGTGGTTTGGACATGTCCAGAGGAGACAGTGGTTTGGACATGTCCAGAGGAGACAGTGGTTTGGACATGTCCAGAGGAAGACAGTGGTTTGGACATGTCCAGAGGAGGGACAGTGGTTTGGACATGTCCAGAGGAAGGACAGTGGTTTGGACATGTCCAGAGGACAGTGGTTTGGACATGTCCAGAGGAGGGACAGTGGTTTGGACATGTCCAGAGGACGGACAGTGGTTTGGACATGTCCAGAGGAGGACAGTGGTTTGGACATGTCCAGAGGAGAGACAGTGGTTTGGACATGTCCAGAGGAGAGACAGTGGTTTGGACATGTCCAGAGGAGGGACAGTGGTTTGGACATGTCCAGAGGAGGACAGTGGTTTGGACATGTCCAGAGGAGAGACAGTGGTTTGGACATGTCCAGAGGACGGACAGTGGTTTGGACATGTCCAGAGGACAGACAGTGGTTTGGACATGTCCAGAGGACAGACAGTGGTTTGGACATGTCCAGAGGACAGACAGTGGTTTGGACAGTGCCAGAGGACAGACAGTGGTTTGGACATGTCCAGAGGACAGACAGTGGTTTGGACATGTCCAGAGGAGGGACAGTGATTGGGACATGCCCAGAGGGACAATAGTGTAGTGGACATGACCTTGTCCACTTTTAAGACACCTGTGTACTTTTGAACTGTCCAGTGATGACCTTTACTGACCTCTCAGTAAAGCAGGACATTTAACACAATTATTCCATTAGTTATAATCTGAGGACATATAGTCACTAAAAGAGACTATTTCTATATCTTGATTTTATTCTAATGTAATCAAGAATAACTTTTCTCATTTTCATGATATGTGCTTTTATGCTGTGTTATTCTGAAATGTGTTAATTACTGTCTTCACTGCTGTGTTTAAAGGTGAAGCCTTCGGGTCACAGAGACCGGACGGTTTTGTTTAGAAACTCAGAGACAGTCTGATGAGCAGGGCTCCAGCGTTATCTGTCTTTTTTCCTAAACATTTCTCTCTGCTGCTGGCTTGTAACCTTGGGTTTGATAAAGCAAGTGAACTCCTCTCTGTGTTCCTGCTTTTAAGTTCTAACTGTGCGGAAACGCTTCAGTCTTTGAATGGACAAAGAGTTTGAATGGACGGAGACCTGAAAGCTCTCTGCCTTGCAGCTGGTCAAGCTTGGTCAAGAGCCAAAGACTAACTTGTCAGCTAGAACTGATGGACGTCTCCATCCAGTTCCCCGAGCAAAAGCTCCAAAGTTCTTAATGAACTTCCTTTGAGAAACATCTCGTCTTGAAGTCAGCCAGAAGCTGCCACATGTTTCTGACGGCTGACGCGGATCCGAGGAGACGTTGGAAGTAAACGACCAGTTCAGACGTACGAGGGCCGGAAGGACTCCGTGCACCTGGGAGGCTGGCAATATCTTTATCAGACGCATCGTCAAAAGGTAAAGAGCGGTTTACAAACGTACCTGGGATTTAGCCGAAGTCGGATGGAATGTGTCATCTCTGGTTACACTCGAGATAAATAACTTAATCTCTCCAACCTCTTATTCCTCCTACTCTTTCCCCTCTCTATCTAAGCTGGAAACTATATTTTTAAGCTAAAAGAGCCCACAGACTAAATATGTTAACATCCAATATTTATGTCTGTTGTGTTGAATTTAAGTGTGCTGACGTTTTAAATTGAAAGAAAGTGAAATCATGTCAATCAAGTGTAATGGTGTTAATTTAGTTGATTTATTCTAAATAAATGATAGTGTCTCTTTGACATATCAAACTAAGTTAACGTCTTTGTCACTTAATGGCTCTGTTTATTTATCCATCATAAAGATCACAGAAATATTGAATAAACTGAAAAAGAAGAGAATCCGTGAATTTACTATTCAATCTGAATAAGTAAATTAATTAAGGTAAAAAGGAGGTCAGTATTAAACTGACCCCCCCTTTAACCCCTTTACATCTGGTGGCCTCGTATCGGCTTCTAAAAGTTTATTGATAAATCTGTGGTCTCAGTCATGAACTGTAACGTCATGTTTGCATAAAAGGATCCAAGTTTTAAACTCTGAGGATAATGATTTTGGCTGGAAGTGTTCAAAGCAGGCAGATTCTGCATGTTTTTACCATTTGAAGCTGTGAGATTATTATTGTTTCAACTCTGTTAGACGCTGTTGGTAGCATTCAGGTGAAGTTTTGTCAGCCGTAGTCTGTGGAGGTTCTGGTTCGGTCCAGTTCACGCGGACTCCTGTACAAAGCTTTGTTTGACCGCCGAGTCAGAAGCCTGGAAGCTAATTTAACATCTACGAGATTGCTGTTGTGGTATTTTACATTTTAAAGAAGGTCGAAGCAGCATATACTGTTAGAACGTGTCGGTTAGTGGTTCGTGAAACCCGAGTTCTGCTCCTTTAACGTGGACGGAACCGACCTTGAGTGACTCCGTGAGAGTCCGTGTTGTTCAACAGCTGCAGTGCTGGGTTACTGAGCGTGACTAAGTTGGCCTGTCTAGATGTGCGCCGCATGTTTCAGCATTTTGGGAAGTTAAATTGTAGCGTTTGAGTTGTTTTTAAGAGTCTATGAAGTTGTATTCTGTTGTGCTGAGCTAACGTTAGAGCTACGTGTCCAAGTACATGTTTGTTTATGAGCTGTGATTGGATGAAACGAGTACTGTGTGCTGTCAATCACTCTTGTAGCGAACGCTGATTCGCTGTTGTGTGCTGTCAATCACTCGTGGCGAACGCTGATTCGCTGTTGTGAGCTGTCAATCACGTCGCACGCCGTTGCGACCAGCCCACTTTGTCGTCATTTCCGGCGCTACATTGGTCGAAGGTAGAAACTACATTCGCCATTTATGCTTGGAGAATGAAATACATATGCTGTGATTGATTTGTTGACGTCACGTATGTTGTAGCGAGCTCCGCCTCGCTCACGTAAGAAGCTGGTGACGCGCTACGCACGCTGCGTTGGCCCGCCCATTTTTGTCGTCACTTCCAGGTACCGCACTTTGAGTGACAGGTCACACTCGCTGGTTCACACTCGTTCACACACGAACACACACTTAAAAACTCATTTGAAGCCATCTAAACTGTCTAACAAGTTAAATTTGTCTCTGACAAGAACGCGGTTCGAGCAGTTATCTCGTTTACACTGAAATCTAGCTGTAAAAGGTTGTTTTCTTTTCAAGTACTGAATAAAACTCAGTCAGCCTCGTGATAACATTAAGTCTTGGAGCTGCCCCCTGTTGGACGTTATTAGATGAGTCCTCTCAACACATCATAAAGTCAGCATTTTTATGGTGAAATTGACCAGCTTAAAGAATTGTTCTGTACACAAACATAAACTCCTGTTTATTTTAAATAAAAAATTTTAGAATAACAGAGGTACAGACAATCAATTGATGCTCGTTTTAAATACTGAAAAGATTTAAAATAACACCCAAAATCTTTTATTTGATTTTTCAAATTAAATAAATAAAAATTGATGGAGAACAGAGCATTTCCACTTCAAGCTCTTCAAATCTCTGAATTTTAAGCAGATTCGGTGTACACATCTGTACATTTTTAGTTAAAATTGCATTTTTAACGTTTTACTGTGTACATTTAAAACCGTGAGGTTAATTTGATAACGAATTTCTTTTTCGAATAACACCTGCATGTACCAGCTTGTTGATTTTTACAGACTCAAAACAAATATGGATAAACAATCAGATGAAGTTGTTCCATCCTCATCCTTGGAGGATGCTGATGGTGAGCAAACTCCAGCGCCGGTTGAGGAGAAAATCCCAGCGCAGGAGGATTCAGAGTCTGAGTCAGAGGACACAGATTGTGTTGATAATGCCTTAAAACTGCTAATGAAAACACTCGTGAAGTATGGTGAGGAGGTAGCAGCAATGGACACCCCGACTCTGGACACAGAGTTAGAAAGTCTAGCAACAGGCATAATCAAAAAAGATGGAAAAAAGCTCAGCGCCGACCGTACTGTCAAATTGGCCTTTCTGTTGAAGACCAGACTGGACCATGAACTGTATAAGAGTGGGGACCTTGAGGATGAACTGGCTGATGAAAAAAATAAACTGGCTGATGAGAAAACTAAACACGAAGGTACCACTTCAGAGTTTGTGTCATACAAGAAAACGACAAATACAGAGATTGAACGTTTAAACAATGAAATACTGTTGCAAACACATTCATATGAAGAAAACATTCGGTCCAGAGGACAAAAATATGACGAGTCTATCAGAGAGAATGAAATATTACAGCAACAGGTACAATCGATGTCTAAAGATCTACAAGAGAACAAGGAAAAAAGAGAAGAAGCCCACACCCGGTGCACAATGTTGAAAATAGAGTATGATAAATTAAAAGAACAACTAAAAGAGAGCACTCAATTCGAGGAAAATAGAAAACTCAGTGAACAGTGCACAGCGCTACAAACTGCAGTTGATTGTTTACGCAGAGAATTGACTGAAAGTAAGGTGGAACTGACCTTAACTAAAGAAAACCTCTTTAAAGAAAGGGAGAGGTGGGTGGATGTTGTGGCAAAGCATTCTCAAGGCATCACACCACCACCCCCACCACCTCCACGCGGTGATGCAGAACAGCTCACCGTACCTGTTAAGACCCGCCAGTCGGAGCAGGGACTTGCGTCCTCAACATCAACACCTGCACATGGATCACAGGTAAATGGGAATAGCAATGATGCTAAACTTTCTATTCCAATACCTGAACTCCAGAAGCTTTCTAGATACATTCAACGCTTTGAGCCAGGGCCGTTGGGTTCAATCTATACAAAGAACTACCTAGACTCTCTTGATTTCCAGCTGGGTAATTTTCCAAATGCTACTGCTGAGGATAAAATTGCGCTGATCAGGCTCACCGCAGACTGGCCTGTATATAACTTCATTGTTCGCCAACCGGACGCCATAAAAACAGATTACAAACTGTTGCGTGATACTCTTATACGAGAGTTCACTCCAAACATGGGGCCTGGTGGCTACCCTGATGCCGAGAAGGTCGTGCAAGGTAAGAAGGAGCATCCACAGGCATATTACCAGAGAATGTTCCAGGCTTTCTTTGGTAATCGCAATGAACCGGGCATGGAGGACGACGTAGGTTTTAAATACCTTTTCGGTAAAAACCTCCACCCTGATATAAAAGAGTCAGTTCAAGTGATGGCTAATTTCAGAGACAAGACCATCAAGGAAATGAAACAATGCGCCGTAAATGTTTTCGAGGCCCGCATGGAATGCAGAACACCCGTAGAGGTGTTCACGAGTGCGAGAGCCGACTCCCAATCGCTGGAACTGGAAGGGACGCGAGCACCAGCTCCCTATCCACCGACAGGCGAAAAGAAACAGACCTTTCACCCTGACAAACCACAAAGTGGGGGTGTCCGCTTGAGGAAAAACCCAAGGTGGCTCAAGCAAAACACGGAGGGTGAACAAAAGGATCAAAAGGGGGGTGCGCGTCCAACGAGTAAAGATTATGGGTACAAGGGTAACCCATATAACCAAGGGTGGTCCCAGCAGGAACCCCCGAACCAAGGGTGGTCCCAGAGGGGACACCCGAAGCCAGTCTGGGCCCGGAAGGGGCCCCCACGCCGTGGACCTGCTCCCCCTACCCCTCAAACTGAACAGTCCGAGACAGACAAAAAATCGCAGAAGTCCCGGAGGAAAGGCCGTAGCCCTCTGTCCCCAGAAGTCAAGGAGGAAATACGTCAGATGTTCGACACGTGGGAAAATACTAAAAATGAGAACAAACCCGGTGTGATGTGTAGCACTATCATTGATAGTAACTCTGAACATTCTAACAACAACAATGCCACAGTTGCTGGCAGTCACCAAGACATTGGTGGCCAGGATGCTGACAATCAGGGTA
>JBBPBX010061705.1:10061-21038 GCA_038048925.1 Garcialebias charrua | reverse complement strand
GCAGGAGGCGGAGCTGCAGAACTCAAGTTCAACAGAGAACGGACGGGAGCAGAATGCTTTTCCCTGCTGAAAATATTTCTAAGTCCCAGCATTCTCCAGAAATTACATAGTGAACCTTTAAATGATTTGCTAAAACTGAATAGTTTTCATTTGATATTATTTCTATCTTAACATGCAATTCTTGACCTGCCATTGGGTATCTGTTCCTCCTTCTTGTCCCTCAAACCCAGTCAGATGAAGCAGATGGCCGCTTGTCCTGAGCCTGGTTCTGCTAAAGGTTTCTTCCTCATGAGGGAGTTTTTCCTTTCTACTGTTGCCTTAATGATTGCTCAGGATGAGAGTATGTGACAAAGTTAAGATTCAAAGCAGTCTGCTCCTCAGATGAATAGTGTTAACTTATTTTTATATTTATTTATTCATTTATTTATTTGTTTTATAATAATGAGATGCAACAATTAACATACAGTATATGTAATTGGAGAGAAGAAAAATATTTACAATAATGAAATACAACAATTAACATATATGTAATTGGAAAAGAAAAAAACATATAAAGAAAAAATATATATACAATATAAAATGAAAGGTAGCAGATGAAGAAAAAATCTTATTAAATCTGCTCCTTATTTATCTAATAAGAATTTAGACAAATTTTTCAATAAATAATAATAAGTAAATAACTCATTTAATTTTCAATTATATATATTACTCATTTAAATGCATTCATTTATATTTGTTTAACAATTCAACCTTAACCAGTTTCTTAAAGACAGGGATTGATTTGGCTTCCTTAACATCTGTCTTTAAGTTATTCCACACTCCTACTCCCTGAATTAAGGTAGTTCTTCCCTTCAAACTAGTTCTAAATTGCGGTTTTACAAATACATGTACATCTTTCTTTTTGAGATTGTAACAGCTTGATCTTTTCACAAAATACATTTGGATATTTGACAGTAGTGTATTTTTTGAGCTCTATACATAAGTAACAAAATGTTATAATCCACCAAATCATAGAACTTCAGCAATTTCATCTGATAAAATAATTGACTTGATGGGTGACAGTAATGCTTTCTTGCCTTAATTCTTATAATTCTTTTCTGCAAAATAAAAATAGGCATTGTGCTGCTTTTACATGCTTTCCCCCATACATTAACACAATAAATCAAATGTGGCACAGTCATTGTATTGTACAACAAATACAATGCTTTACCATTTAGTAGATATCTGACTCTATAAAATATTGCAATGGATTTAGATATTTTTGTTTTAACCAAATTTATATGTTGTTTCCATGATAGATTTTCATCAATGACAACACCCAAAATTTTTGCCTCATTGACTCTGCAAATCACTGAGTCCTCGATTAGAAATGGAACATCAATTGATTTATTTCTATTACTAAATATCATATAGTTTGTTTTTTCCAAATTTAATGATAATTTGTTGAGTTTAAACCAGTTTTGGATTTTAAAAAACTCCGTCATTGAGTCCAGTAGTTGTTCAATATTTTTTCCAGAACAAAAAAAAGTTGTGTCATCAGCAAAAAGAACACATTTAGTGAGTCCAGACACCTTAACCAAATCGTTTACATACAAAATGAACAATTTAGGACCAAGTACCGATCCCTGAGGAACTCCACATGTAATAGTACTGTGATCTGATCTCACATCATCCAATTGTACATATTGTTTCCTATTTTCTAAGTAACAACACACCCACTGTAACGCCACTCCTCTTATACTTATGTAATTCATCAAGGAGAATACTATGATAACAGTATCAAACACCATTTTTAAAATCAACAAAAACACTTACACAATATTGTTTTCGGTCAACAGCAGTACAGTAATTACTTGTTCCACAAAGTCCATAAGTGCCATAGATGTAGAATATCTAGCTCTAAAACCATATTAATTATTTGTTAGAATATTTTGTTTTTCAATGAATTTGTCTAATCTAGTAAGTAAGTAAGTAAGTAAGTAAGTAAACTTTATCTAAAACCATATTAATTATTTGTTAGAATATTTTGTTTTTCAATGAATTTGTCTAATCTAGTAAGTAAGTAAGTAAGTAAGTAAGTAAACTTTATTTATATAGCACCTTTCACAGACATTGACATCACAAAGTGCTTCACAAGCAAAAATAAAAAGAGAAAAAATACATAAAATTAATTAAAAGCCAGTCTGAATAAATACGTTTTAAGATCTTTTTTAAAAGAGTCGATAGAGTCTGAGCTGCGCAGTGACAATGTTGAATAGTTTCTCCAAGATTTTTGAGAACTGTGGTAATAGGGATATCGGTCTATAATTATTAAATACACATTTGTCACCGCTTTTGAAAAATATATATGGATGTTTCTATTCAGTGCCTTGAGACGACTCCTGTTGTGACTTGGCGCTTTATAAATAAACTGAATTGAACTGAATTGAATTGTGTTGTCTTTATATTCTCAGTGTTTAAGATAAGTTAGGCTTCTTTCAGGCCCAGGCCTTCCTTGCAAAAGAGATCTGTGATCTCAGTGGAATTTGCCTGATTAAATCAAGGTTAATAAATAATAAGATAAGATAGAACTTTATTGATCCCACTGGAAATTGTTGTCCCAGAGTTTCAGTACAAGGGAACATACACAAGGAATCACACAATATATACAAAAGTAACAGAGAATATAAAAATACTAACAATTCAAAAACATGTCAAGTGCAGACAGAAACATTAAAGTGTTTATTGTAGTACATGTGTAGTTTACTTGTGCATTGTTAACGCTCCTGCTACTTTCCAAAGACTAATGAACATAGTTTTGTCTGAGTTACCCTTTTGTGAAGCATACTTAGATGATGTGGTGGTGTTCTCAGATACTTGGGAAGATCACTTGAAACACCTACAAACTGTTTTCACACGTCTGACAGAAGCTAACTTGACAGTTAACCTAGCTAAGTGTCAGTTTGGGCACGGAACTGTGACCTATTTAGGTAAACGTGTTGGAAGTGGTCAAGTACGTCCAGTTGAGGCAAAGGTGGAAGCAATATTGTCTGTCCCAATACCTTCCACCCGGACGGAGCTGAGGCGTTATCTAGCCATGGTGGGGTACTACAGAGGGTTCTGTAAGAACTTCTCTGCTGTAGCTGCTCCTCTAACAGATCTCCTCAGCCCTAAAACGCCTTTCATCTGGTCTGACAGATGCCAAGAAGCGTTTGAACAAACAAAAACATTGTTAACCAAGGCTCCAGTGCTAGCTGCACCAAAATTCGATGTCCCTTTTAAACTGGCTGTAGATGCTTGTGACTCTGGAGTAGGAGCTGTTCTTCTTCAGGAAGGAACAGACGGAGTGGAACACCCAGTTTCCTATTACTCCCGGAAGTTGAACAAACATCAAAAAGGGTACTCGACCATAGAAAAGGAAGCCTTGGCTTTGATCTTGGCACTAGAGCATTTTGAAGTGTACATTGGAGGATCTTGCGATCCCATTATTGTATACACTGACCACAACCCCCTTACTTTTTTGCATCGGATGTGTAATAAAAATCGACGTTTAATGAGCTGGTCTTTGCGACTGCAGCCTTTTAACCTCTCCATATTACACATTAGAGGAAAGGACAACGTTATAGCCGATGCCCTCTCTCGTTTTTGAATACTCTGCCCTAACTTGTTTTTTGTATGTTGTTATGTAGCCGGTGTCCTCACAAGACTACATTTTTCCCCCATACAAAAACACTGGTGGTGGAGGTGTTACATATCCTGAGGAAGCTGCCAATGCTGACACCTTTAGTTCTTATGTATGTTGACTGCAGTCATGCTTTTGTGTGGTTAATTAGTCTGATTGTGATCAGGCTTGTGTGTGTTCAGCCAGGAACACCTGAGAGCCACGCCTATATATACTTCAAGTTGACTGTGCTTGGATGCGGAGTGTTGTGAGCTCAGAGGTGGTTGCTTTTTGCTGAGCTGTGTGAGTACTGTATGGTACTGTGTGGGGGTGTTCTCCGCCCACCCCTGTCTTGAAGTCGGATCTTCTGTTTAGCACTAGAAGTCCCAGGATTTTCGACCTCCCCCCAGAAGTCCTGAAAGAGGGTCAAAAGACCCTTAGTCCAAACCAACCATTAGTGGGTCCACATTAGTGGGCCATTAACTGCCTTTTGTTATAAATATGCGTGCACACAACTCAGACACCCCCACCACACCAAACTGCACAAACTGCATTCCAATGTTTCCACCAGGTAAGTAAGACTCTGCTTGCACCTCCCCCCTTAGTCAGAAGAGAGGCCCTGACCTGAATTCACACATAACAGACCCTGAAGTTATCTCACAGTTGAACATTTTGGGATATCCACTGAACGGAAAGCTTTGTCTGCTCCAGAACAGTTTTATGCATAAAATTGTCTCATTCTGCTGTGCTGACTATCCTGTAACTTTGATGTTCTGTCAAATAAATTATTTTGCTTACAAGTACTGTCTCTCTCCTTGTCCTTGGCATTTGTATATACGGTGCGTGCCGGCACATGCAGGTGGCCCATTGCTGTGTTCTAAAACATGCTTGACCTATTGTTGTCTGTCACCTGACGGACAGACACAGGTCACATGACATGAAGTCAACTGACGGACTGACATAGGTCACACGACATGAGGTCAACTGACGAACCGACACAGGTCACATGACATGAGGTCAACTGACGGACCGACAAAGGTCACATGACCTGAGGTCAAGTGACGGACCAACACAGGTCACATGACCTGAGGTCAAGTGACAGACCAACACAGGTCACACGACATGAAGTCAACTTACAGACCAACATAGGTCACATGACATGAGATCAAGTGACGGACCGACACAGGTCACATGACCTGAGGTCAAGTGACGGACCAACACAGGTCACATGACCTGAGGTCAACTGACAAAACGACACAAGTCACATGACATGAAGTCAACTGACGGACCGACACTGGTCACACGACATGAGGTCAACTGACAGACCAACACGGGTCACTTGACCTGAGGTCAACTGACGGACCGACATAGGTCACACAACATGAAGTCAACTGATGGAATGACACTGGTCACTCGACATGAGTTCAACTGACGGACCGACACAGGTCACACGGCATGAGGTCAACTGACGTACCGACACAGGTCACACGGCATGAGGTCAACTGACATACCGATACAGGTCACATGACCTGAGGTCAACTGACGGACCGACACAGGTCACATGACCTGAGGTCAACTGACTGACCGACATAGGTCACATGATCTGAGGTCAACTGACGGACCGAGACAGGTCACATGACCTGAGGTCAACTGACGGACTGACATTGGTCACTCGACATAAGGTCAACTGACGGACCGACACAGGTCACACGGCATGAGGTCAACTGATGTACCGACATAGGTCACATGACATGAGGTCAACTGAGGGACCGACACAGGTCATATGACCTGAGGTCAAGTGACGGACCAACACAGGTCACATGACCTAAGGTCAACTGACAAAATGACACAGGTCACACGACATGAAGTCAACTGACGGACCGACACAGGTCACATGGCATGAGGTCAACTGACGTACCAACACAGGTCACATGACCTGAGGTCAACTGACACAACGACACAGGTCACATGACATGAAGTCAACTGACGGACCAACACAGGTCACATGACCTGAGGTCAACTGACGGACCAACATAGGTCACACGACATGAGGTCAACTGACACAACGACACAGGTCACATGACATGAAGTCAACTGACGGACCAACACAGGTCACATGACCTGAGGTCAACTGACGGACCGACACAGGTCACACGACATGAGGTCAACTGACGGACCAACACAGGTCACATGACCTGAGGTCAACTGATGGACCGACACAGGTCACATGACCTGAGGTCAACTGACTGACCGACACAGGTCACATGACCTGAGGTCAAGTGACGGACAGACACAGGTCACACGGCATGAGGTCAACTGACGGACCGACACTGGTCACACGACATGAGGTCAACTGACGGACCAACACGGGTCACTTGACCTGAGGTCAACTGACGGACCGACATAGGTCACACAACATGAAGTCAACTGATGGAATGACACTGGTCATTCGACATGAGTTCAACTGACGGACCGACACAGGTCACACGGCATGAGGTCAACTGACGTACCGACACAGGTCACACGGCATGAGGTCAACTGACTGACCGACACAGGTCACATGACCTGAGGTCAACTGACGGACCGACATAGGTCACACGACATGAAGTCAACTGATGGACCCACTCTGGTCACTCGACATAAGGTCAACTGACGGACCGACACAGGTCACACGGCATGAGGTCAACTGACGTACCGACACAGGTCACATGACCTGAGGTCAACTGATGGATCGACACAGGTCACATGACCTGAGGTCAACTGACTGACCGACACAGGTCACAAGACCTGAGGTCAAGTGACGGACTGACACAGGTCACATGACCTGAGGTGAACTGACGGACCAACACAGGTCACATGACCTGAGGTCAAGTGACAAACCAACACAGGTCACATGACCTAAGGTCAAGTGACGGACCAGCACAGGTCACACAACATGAAGTCAACTGACGGACCAACATAGGTCACATGACCTGAGGTCAAGTGACGGACCAACATATGTAGCCCACTGAAAGGGACCGGGGGATTTAGAAGCCAAGTTCACTTGCGCAAAAAAGCGCAGCCTTAGTCAAATTAGTGTGCCCCCTCCTGTGGTGCGCCAGTAATGGCCTTATTTACAAAACAAAAGTGCCTGTTAACAGCTCATTATAGGATGTTAGCTAAAATCCTTCGGGTCACTCGACCCGTCTCTGGGTTCCAAAGGTAGAAATGCTGAATGACCCTTCTCTGGGACTTCTAGTGTTAGAAGGTTCTTGGTGAGTAATTACTAGCTCATGTTTGGTCTTGACTGCTAGATGCACTTAAAGAGTGGCTACTAGCTCATGTTTGGTCTTGACTGCTAGTTGCATTTGTGTCAGCTCATTTGTTTGTGGAGTTTGACTGTGCTTGATGCACTTAGGAATGTTTGCTCATCTTTTGACTTTTGTTGTGCTTAGTGCACTGGGTAGCTGAAGGCTGCTTTGATGACTTTAGGATCCTGCTAATGATAATTGATATCAGGGATGCTGACCTGTGTGGTTAAGTTGGTTTAACCAGGAGCTGTTTGGAGCTGTTTGGAGCTTTTTGAGCTTGGAGCTGTTTGGAGCTTTTTGTTTGCTTGTCTAACGACAGAGTGAGATCAGTAGTCCAGTTATATCGTTTTACTTTTACCCCTAGGGTTCCCTTTTGGTCAGGTAGTCCGTCTCCAGACAGGCTGCGACGGCCCTGTTTTATGGGTTGGGCCGATGCTGGGGACGTTATATTATTTTTGGCTGACTCACTCTTGTCCACCATTTATTTGAACTTTGTCTATTTTTTTTTGCTTTTTTCCTGACCCTGTGCCAGAAGACGGTGCACTCCGCACCTGGAGGGAGGAGTCGGGCAGTTTTTCAATAAAGCATTTTAATTTACCTTCTGTCTCCTTGTGTCCCGTTTATGTGTTCGGCCTGAGCCAGCCGTAACAGTGTATATACTATATATATATATATATATATCCATCCATCCATCCATTTTCTTCCGCTTATCCGGGGTCGGGTCGCGGGGGTAGCAGCCTAAGTAGGGAGGCCCAGACTTCCCTCTCCCCAGCCACTTGGAGCAGCTCCTCTGGGGGAATCCCAAGGCGTTCCCAGGCCAGCCGAGAAACATAGTCCCTCCAGCGTATCCTGGGTCTTCCTCTGGGTCTCCTCCCGGTGGGACATGCCCGGAACACCTCACCAGGGAGGCGTCCAGGAGGCATCCTAACCAGATGCCCGAGCCACCTCAACTGGCTCCTCTCGATGTGGAGAAGCAGCGGCTCTACTCCGAGTCCCTCCCGGATGACTGAGCTTCTCACCCTATCTCTAAGGGAGAGTCCAGCCACCCTGCGGAGAAAACTCATTTCAGCCGCTTGTATCCGAGATCTTGTTCTTTCGGTCATAACCCAAAGCTCATGACCATAGATGAGGGTGGGAACGTAGATCGATCGGTAAATTGAGAGCTTTGCCTTTTGACTCAGCTCTCTCTTCACCACGACAGACCGGTACAGCGCCCGCTTCACTGCGGACGCTGCACCTATCCGCCTATCGATCTCACGCTCCAGTTTTCCCTCATTCGTGAACAAGATCCCGAGATACTTAAACTCCTCCACTTGGGGCAGGACCTCCTCCCCGACCCGGAGAGGGCACGCTACCCTTTTCCGGCTCAAGACCATGGCCTCGGATTTGGAGGAACTGATCCTCATCCCGGCCGCATCGCATTCAGCTGCAAACCGCTCCAGTGAAAGCTGTAGATCACGAGCTGATGAAGCCAATAGGACCACATCATCTGCAAAAAACAGAGAAGCGATTCTAAGGCCACCAAAACGGATCCTCTCAACACCTTGGCTGCGCCTAGAAATTCTGTCCATAAAAGTTATAAACAGAATCGGTGACAAAGGGCAACCTTGGCGGAGTCCAACTCTCACCGGAAACGAGCCTGACTTACTGCCGGCAATGCGGACCAAGCTCTGACACCGGTCGTACAGGGACCTAACAGCCCATATCAATGGGCCTGGTACCCCATACTCCCGGAGTACCCGCCACAGAACCCCCCGAGGGACGCGGTCGAATGCCTTTTCCAAGTCTACAAAGCACATGTAAACTGGTTGGGCAAACTCCCACGCACCCTCCAGGACCCTGTTGAGGGTGTAGAGCTGGTCTAGTGTTCCACGACCAGGACGAAAACCACACTGCTCCTCCTGAATCCGAGGTTCGACTATCCGACGGACCCTCCTCTCCAGAACCCCTGAATAGACCTTACCAGGGAGGCTTAAGAGTGTGATCCCTCTATAGTTGGAACACACCCTACGGTCCCCCTTTTTGAATAGGGGAACCACCACCCCAGTCTGCCAATCCAAGGGAACTGCCCCCGATGTCCACGCGATATTGCAGAGTCGCGTAAGCCAACACAACCCCACAACATCCAGAGCCCTAAGGAACTCAGGACGAATCTCATCCACCCCCGGAGCCTTGCCACCGCGGAGCTTTTTAACCACCTCGGCGACCTCCGCACCAGAGATTGGAGAGCCCGATCCAAAGTCCCCAGGCTCCGCTTCCTCAGTGGAAGACGTGCCAGTAGGATTGAGGAGGTCTTCGAAGTATTCCGCCCACCGACTCACAACATCCCGAGTTGAGGTCAACAGCACGCCATCCCCACCATAAATGGTGTTGGTCGCGTACCGCTTTCCCCCCCTGAGACGCCGGATGGTGGACCAGAATCGCCTCGAAGCCGTACGGAAGTCATTCTCCATGGCCTCTCCGAACTCCTCCCACGCCCGAGTTTTTGCCTCAGCAACCACCCGAGCCGCATGCCGCTTGGACTGCCGGTACCTATCTGCTGCTTCCGGGGTCCCACAGGCTAAAAAGGCCCAATAGGACTCCTTCTTCAGCTTGACAGCATCCCTCACCGCCGGTGTCCACCACCGGGTTCGAGGGTTGCCACCACGACAGGCACCAACAACCTTGCGGCCACAACTCCGATAAGCTGCCTCGACAATAGAGGCGCGAAACATGGTCCACTCGGGCTCAATGTCCCCCGCCTCCCTCGGAACGTGTTCAAAGCTCTCCCGGAGGTGGGAGTTAAAGCTCCGTCTTACGGGAGACTCTGCCAGACGTTCCCAGCAGACCCTCACAATACGTTTGGGTCTGCCAGGTCTGACCGGCATCCTCCCCCACCATCGGAGCCAACTCACCACCAGGTAGTGGTCAGTGGACAGCTCCGCCCCTCTCTTCACCCGAGTGTCCAGGACATGCGGCCGCAGATCAGATGAGACGACAACAAAGTCGATCATTGAACTACGACCTAGGGTGTCCTGGTGCCAAGAGCACATATGGACACCCTTATGCCTGAACATGGTGTTTGTTATGGACAATCCATGACGAGCACAGAAGTCCAACAACAGAACACCACTCGGGTTCAGATCAGGGGGGCCGTTCCTCCCAACCACACCCCTCCAGGTCTCACTGTCATTGCCCACGTGAGCGTTGAAGTCCCCCAGCAGAACAAGGGAGTCCCCAGGAGGCGCACCCTCCAATACCCCCTCCAAGGACTCCAAAAAGGGTGGGTAATCTGCGCTGCCGTTCGGCGCATAGGCACAAACAACAGTCAGAGCCCGTCCCCCCACACGTAGGCGAAGGGAGGCTACCCTCTCGTTCACCGGGGTGAACCCCAACGTACAGGCACCGAGATGGGGGGCAACAAGTATGCCCACTCCTGCTCGGCGCCTCTCACCAGGGGCAACTCCAGAGTGGAAGAGTGTCCAACCCCTCTCAAGGAAACTGGTTCCAGAGCCAGAGCCATGCGTTGAGGTGAGTCCGACTATTTCTAGCCGGAACCTCTCAACCTCACACACTAGCTCAGGCTCCTTCCCCACCAGAGAGGTGACATTCCATGTCCCAATGGCCAGCTTCTGTAGCCGAGGATCAGACCGCCAGGGTCCCCGCCCTCGGCCACCACCCATTCCACAATGCACCCGACCCCTTTGGCCCCTCCCACAGGTGGTGAGCCTATGGGAAGGGGGACCCACGTCTCCTCTTCGGGCTGTGCCCGGCCGAGCTCCATGGGTGAAAGCCCGGCCACCAGGCGCTCGCCAACGTGCCCCTCCTCCGGGCCTGGCTCCAGAGTGGGGCCCCGGTGACCCGCGTCCGGGCGAGGGAACATTGTTTCCATTTATATTACTCATCATAAGGGGTCTTGTGGGCTGCGCTTTGTCTCGTCCCTCACCTAGGACCTGTCTGCCTTGGGTGACCCTACTAGGGGCATAAAGCCCCTGACAGCATAGCTCCTAGGATCATTGGGACACTCAAACCCCTCCACCACGGTAAGGTGGCAGCCCAGGGAGGGGT
>JBBPBX010061704.1:0-11439 GCA_038048925.1 Garcialebias charrua | reverse complement strand
CACCACCCTCCTCTGTTGGTATACTTTGGGCAAGTTTAAATCATTATTACATCTTGGATTTCTTGCTCCTGAAGTGACTTTTGCCCCAAATACACAGTTATTATAAAACCATATCCCTTTGCCATTTTCTTCAGGTCTTAGCACCATTTACTAAGAGAAGTTCATTAAAAATTTAACAAGTCTTCCTGACTCTGTATGTGAAGGAAGAATTGTGTGGGGGAGCCCATTGAAGCCTGGTAAATGTCAAACAGTCAAAAGGAACCAACACCCTCGCTTCAAACAGCTGCATGACTGTACTGTATGTTTAAAGGAAAAAAGGATTAACAAATCCTGGTTAAAGTTTAGGATAGATAATGTTCTGTTTCATTCATAATTAGTACAATTTGAAAATTCTTTTTTTTGTCTTCTTTTGGCTGCTCCTTTCTTCAGGGGTCAGTCAGTATAGCTAACTAATTCACACGAAGGCTTGGTATTTGCTTTTGCATTGTAAGTCCTTCTTGATGCAACCACAGACCAATGAGCTACCACATCCCTCTATGTAGAAGAGAGAGCTGTTATATATGGTGCCAAGGGGAGCAGATGATGGGTGTTAAGAGCCTTTCTTAATGGCCTATCATGGGTTAAATGTGGGTGGAGGTGGATGTGGGGGATTCACGTTTTCCACCCACATTATAATGTTGTCAGTCCAAGGAGTTGAACCAGTGACCTTCCAATCACAGGTCCACCTTCTCTAACATCTGCACCACCACTCCCCAAATTGTACCAATGATTACAATATGTGATATGGAGTTTAATTAATATAAAAATGTTATACTGTAGTTAAAAAACAAACAAACCTTACAATGTATTTTTGTCCATTACTTAAACTAAAGTTTATATTTAACACCATTTGAGAACAGGATGTAGAAGAAGCTTACAATGTTGCTACAAATGTTACACACAGATACTGTTGCACATCTACACACTAATTTTTTTGTGTGAAAACATGTTACCAAAAATTTGACTACAACTCTGAAGTTCAGTTATATTAAATACATAATAGATTTAATAAACATAGATGGCTCCAGCTTCTGAAGGTGCAGAAGGTATCTATTAAGATCTTAAAGGAGAACTTTAGACTCATTTATTATATTAGCTAGAACTAGGTGTCCACATGCAAAAGGAGGACCATCAGTCTAACGACCGATTGTTAGCACCCTAATGGCCGCTTGCTATTTGCAGAGAGCTGATTGATACTAGCAATAACAGCATTATAAGAGGGGGACAGTTGAACACGGAGGCCTCCAATCATGGACGGTTTCTTTTCACCAAGATGGCCTCCTTTACTCCTCTCTCAAACCATTGTTCCTCTCTATCAAGGATGTGAACATCATCATCCCTGAAAGAGTGACCGTTGGCCTGGAGATGAGTGTAGACCGCAGAATCCTGACCTGATGATGTTGATCTTCTCTGCTGGGCCATCCATTTGGCCAGTGGCTGTTTTAGAAGATTGGGGCCATTTTGAAGAAGATTCAAGAGAAAATATGTTTATGTTTATTATTATGTTTATGTTTATTAAATTTGTTAATTTTTTTTACAAAAGAAACAATACAAGACAATCTCATAATGATAGTGTACAAAATGTAAAAAAATGAAAGGTAGCAGAAAGAAGAATAAATCTTATTATATCTGCCCCTTATCTCCAACAATCAGATTAAACAACAGTAGTCAAACCATGTAAACAATAATAATCTTCAACCAACTTTTTCCAACAATCAGGTTAAACAATAATATTCTTCAACCAACAGTACAAAATGACTAACTCTTTCTAATTTTCTAACTAATACAATACACATTACGTTATTTCACATATATTTTTTTAACACATTTGTTTTGATCATTTTTTTAAATGTAAACATTGACTTGGCAAAATATGATCAGACTCTTAGGTCCAATTGCTCGAACAGCATTTGAAGCTTATTTTAGTTTGATCACAGTTGCAAGCCTTCCCCCTTGTCAGGGAGCACATCTTATTAGATAGTTCAAAAGTTTCCTGGTCTATGGGTTCAGTGATTCACATGTTTACTGGTTTATAGGGTTACAAGGTCAGTAGTTCACAAGTTTACTGATTATTGGTTCACAAAATCAAGTGTTCAGTGGTTCATGGCATTACTAGTTCAGTGTTTTATTGGTCTACTGGTTCACTAGTTTAATGATTCATTGGTTTACTGATTGAGAGTTTCCCAAAATATAATGGGTTACTGGTTTATAAAGTTACCTGTTTATTCACTGGTTCACTGATTTTTTTTTTCTTCCATTACCTAGTTACAAAACACAGTAAAATAAGGAAATCAGATTCACTGCAGTTTGATTTTGTAAAACTGATTGAAGACTAAAACGGATTCAAATAACAAAGATCATAAATACACTGCTGGATAAATAAAAAAATACAAATATAAAATATTGACGGACAAACTGACTGAATGAATAAATGAGTGAATGAATGAATCCATTTTTCAGACACTAGTTTATTTTCCTAACACAAAATGAATTTCTCAGCATCTGGCCAGAGATCTGATGATAGAGGATCCTACACACAAATCCAGAAGGGTTTTTAAAATGTTTGAGTAAATAAACAGCTTCTGGTGTCTCAGGTCCAAGAACTGTATCTAAAATGATACAGAGGGAAAAGGTAAGTGTTTGGCTAGTTATCTGACTACAGACAGTCTGGTGAAACACTAACTTTTGTTGTAACGGGGCACTCCAGCAGAGATACAGAAACCAAGGGACGTCCAGAGGCGTAGTCGAGGATGAGCGGGGTTCATACACGGGATCTGAAGAGGAGACAGTACCGATATGGAGAGGCAAAGGCAAAATCCAAATACAGGCGTAGGTCATCAACAAGGTCAGAAGGCTGAGGCACAAAAGGGACAGGCAAAAATTGTGGTCGAGGAAACCAGGCGTGGATCAAGATTAAAGAGCTGTGAACAAGGAGAGTATACTGGAGAACTGTGGCTGGAAGCAATCAGTTGATCTGGCAATGTGGTGGAGAAAGCAGGAAGTATATATACACACCCAGAAACAGGTGGAAAACATCAACAGCAATCAGAGAGAGAGAGAGAGAGGTGTGGCATGTAAAGAGGCTGGCAGAAGCAGCAGAGGAAAAACCTCAAGAGAGCAGAGAAGAAAAGTCAAACAGTGAACAGAGTGATGAGTAAAAAAAACGAGTATAAACTGTGACGGATCCCCCCCCCCCTTAAGGCATGGCACCTGACGCGCCGTGAGGTTGGTCCTGGTGAAGGTGATAGAAGTCTCTGATGAGCGACTTGTCGAGGACGTGACAGGAAAGGACCCAAGAACGTTCTGGGCCGTATCCCTCCCAGTCGACCAGATAATGGACTCATCGGCCCTTCTCCTGGAGCAGAGGAGTTGGCGCACAGTGTAGGCAGGTGCCCCATCAATGAGCCGGGCGGGTGGGTGGTGAAAACAGGAGGGCAAAAAGGGCTTGATTTTGGATACATGAAATGATTGGTGGATTCTCATGGATTTGGGTAGCGATAAACGGAAAGAAACTGGGTCAATGATTTTGGATATGAGGAAATGGCCCATAAAACGAGGAGCAAGTTTACGTGATTCTACCTTTAATGCGAGATCTCTGGTAGAGAACCATACTTTCTGGCCCTCCTGATAAGTGGGTTTTTGAAACCTCCGCCGGTTAGCCCCTTTAACATAGGCTGCGGAGGTCTCGTCTGGCTCTCTGCCATACGCGTTGGCAGCGTAAGGCTGACTGGTGAGCAGTGATGGCATAGTTACATTGAAAAAGTAACTTAGTTAAGTTACTGATTAGTCCTTGGGAAAAGTAACTTAGTTAAGTTACTGATTACTTGATTTGGAAAGTAACTAAGTTAGATTACTAAGTTACTTTATTAGTTACTTTCAGCAGCCGCTGACAAGAACCCTCTGTCACAATACATAAAAAATTTAAATGTTTTAATAAAATAATTACTAATAAATATTCAAAAAACAAAATACAGTAGTCTTTCTTGACTTCACTAAACAAATAATATTTTTACAAAAAAGACTTATAAAATGTTTATTTTGAAAATGTGTCAAGTAAACAATACGTTTGTATGAAAATAAATAAAAGCATGAGCCACTGGCCAAAAGGATGGTCCAGCACAGAAGATCAACATCATCAGGTCAGGACTCTGTGGTCTACACTCATCTCCAGGCCAGCGGTCACTCTTTCAGGGATGAAGATGTTCACATCCTTGATAGAGAGGAACGATGGTTTGAGAGAGGAGTAAAGGAGGCCATCTTTGTGAAAAGAAACCATCCATCATTAAACAGGGGTGGAGGCCTCTGGGTTCAACTGTCCCCCTCTTACAATGCTGTTATTGCTAGTATCACTCAGCCCTCTGTGAATAGCAAACAACCATCAGGGTGCTGCTAACTATCCATTGTTAGGCTGATGGTCCGTGAGCAGCTGGTTTCAGCTGTCAGCAGCAAACTGGTTCATCCACTGTGAGAGGGTGCTACAGTATTTATAAGATTGAGATGAATACAGCATCTCAGACTGAGGAAGTCTTTTGGACAAAAGATAAAACGTTTCTACAATTTTTTTTGTTCTGTTTTGTTTTTTGAATGTCCAGAGGACCAGACTTAGCATTTTTAGATTTTTCTACCTGGATTATTGAGCATGCATCAGGGTCATCATCACACGCTTCTTAGCTGCAGGTGGATGTCCCTCAAGAGGAAAAAGACAGCTGCTTCCTCTGTCTCAGACTGGAAATAACACAAACAGGTAAAAAAATAAAAATAGTTAATAAGATTATCATTTTAAATTAAAAAGGTTAATTATTAATAAAAGAACAATACCTCTTCTTGTGGTTGGATCTCTCGGTCATCATCAGGGCAGGGATTTATTCAGCTCCAGGACTTGTTGACATCAGTTTTTTCATAAAGTGATTAACTTTTTGGCTGGTGTTGACATGATGATGGACGTGATGGAAGACGTTTTAGAGACGCTCAGTTAATTTAAAGCCTGCACAGCAACAACAACATTTCAGACGTAGATCCAGAGCTTTAAAATGTCCTACAGTTTGTGTTATTGACTGATCTGACCTACCTGAAGGCTGTTTTAATGCTGCTGCTGCTCTGTTAGCAGTGTTTACAAGCTGCTCCTCGTTCACGTTCGGATCACGTCGTTAAGTCCGTTCAAGTTAGACGTGTTGTCTGCTGCAGATCCAGTCTCCGTGAAACAAAGTCCACACACCGTTTTGGATGTGCGCTCGTGTTTTTAACAAGTCACAACGTTCCCAAACAAACAGGAGACCGCAGCGAGATGCTAAACCTAGCTTAATGCTAACGTGTGCTACAAGACACCGGGCGGTCGCATAGACTGACGTCACTCCTGTCTTTTTTTTATCGCTCCCCCCGAGACGCATTGGCGAAATAAAATTAAATTATTTACAGTACTACAGAAAATGACAAATAACTAAGTAACGCACAATAATTTGGAGAAAGTAACTTTAATCTGATTACTGCAGTTTGAAAAGCAACGCGTTAGATTACTAGTTACTGAAAAAAGTGGTCCGACCAGAGTAACGCGTTACTTTGTAACGCGTTACTGACATCACTGCTGGTGAGCAGAGGGCAGTTGAGCTTCATGTTCCTGGATGGTGATAAGAGGGGGCTGAAAACCCAAAACAGTGTAAAAAAAGGGGACAGACCGGTAGCAGAGGAAGGGACAGTGTTGAGGCCATGTTCGACCCAGGAGAGGTTGGGGGACCACTGGCTGGGATCTTTCTGATAGAGGATCATCAGCCTGGCCTCAACTCCTGGTTCACCCTCTCTGTCTGGCCATCAGTCTGGGGATGAAAACCAGAGGAGAGGCTAATGGAGACCCCCAGGAGGTTGCAAAATTCTCTCCAGAACTTAGAGACAAACTGAGGCCCTCTGTCTGAAACGATATCTGTGGGCAGACCTTGCAGGCAAAAAACGTCATGTGACATGATTCCAGACAGGGTCTTGGCTGAGGGGAGCTTGGGAAGAGGGACCAGGTGAACCATTTTGGAAAAACGGTCAACAACCGTCAGAATTACGGTGTTGCCGGCAGAAGAAGGAAGACCAGTGATAAAGTCTAGACCAGGGGTACAGACTTTATGTTTGCCTGGGCGCGGTGCTAAAGGACCTGCAGACGACTTGATTCTGGGTTTCATAAAAACTCTGCACAGCTCTTTAGAAAGCTCATGAAATGAGTAGCAGTACCTTGAATCCTTTTGCCATTCTGATTTTCCCCAAGACTTAGCTTTATTCAGACAGGAAGGCTACGGTATATGCCACCTTGGCACGTTCAGAGGGGAAGGATGAGGGCTGGAGCTGAAAATCAATTTCACATTGTGTTAGGAACGTGCGGCACTGGTCCGGTGCCCCTGAAAACAGTTCTGGTGGAGTTAACCGTGGTTCCCGGAGTGGGTTACTTGTGGTTCCAGGCATATGCAGGACTGCTGGCATGATTTGAGTCCTGAGGATTAGAGTGTGGAGTTAGTTTTAAGCATGTTCATGATCTCATTCATGCCGGTCTCTAATTTACCAATGGCACCTTCCGCACCAGAGTGCCATTCTGAGCCCGGTGCAGGATCCATGTTTGGCCAGATCAATCTGTAAGAGATCTGATGGCAGAGGATCCTACACACAAACTCAGAAGGGTTTTTAAAATGTTTATTGAGTAAATAAACAGCTTCTGGTGTCTCAGGTCCAAGGGTAGCAACTGTATCTAAAATGATACAGAGGGGAAAGGTTAGTGTTTGGCAGAATAACAAGTAGTTATCTGAATACAGACGGTCTGGTGAAACACTATCCTTTCTTGTTGTAACGGGGCAGAGATACAGAGCTTCAGAGACCAAGGGAAGTCCAGAGGCGTAGTCAAAGAGGAGCAGGGTTCATACACGGGATCCGAAGAGGAGACAGTACCGATAGGGAGAGGCAAAGGCAAAATCCAAAAACAGGCATAGGTCGTCAACAAGGTCAGAAGGCTGAGGCACAAAAGGGACAGGCAAAAAGCGTGGTCGAGGGAAACAGGCGTGGATCAAGATTAAAGAGCTGTGAACAAGGAGAGTACGCTGGATAACTGTGGCTGGAAGCAATCAGGTAATCTGGCAATGTGGTAGAGAAAGCAGGAAGTATATATACACCCAGAAACAGGTGGAAACCCATACGGAAAAGATATATATAAATTTTATAAAGTTTTTATATGTTCTGTTTGAAACTTATATTTTTTGTATAATGCATTGAAACCAGGTATAAGATCCTTAGTAAATTTGTATAAAATGAAACATATATAATTTGTATACTTATAAGAACAATATATGACAGTAATTTCACATACAATATCCTTAGTAGGAAAATGTACTATTAAACTTATATGAGTAGGGCAATCACCCATGAAACAAAAATACTTAAGTACTATAGAAAATGTACAGGTACTGATGTCACAAATGTGAGACATACATAGACTGCAACCCAATCCAAAATTAAAATCACTGGGTAAACACACGTTAACAAAAACACAATTTTAACACATACTGACAACTAAATTTTGGGCCAACTTTAGTAATTTTGTAAAATATAATAATTTAATGGAAGTATTTAATCTTGCATACATAAAATGACAACGTATTCCATTATTTTGTAGCAATACTTTTAATTCCGCACACAATCAAATGGAACTTAAATAGTAAATGGAGCTTATTTATATAGCACTTTCCAGCCCCATATGAGGGACCCCAAAGCGCTTTACAATACCAACCATCCACCCATTCATACACACATTCATACACCAGTAGCGGTAGACTGCCATGCAAGGCGCCTTCCAGTCCAGGGACACAACGACACATGGTGTGGGGAACCGGGATTCGAACCTCCAACCTTCCGATCGGGGGACAACTGCAATTACCACTACGACACGGCCTCCCCATCAACATATTACATAAATTGCACATTATATTTTAGAATAAATGACAATACTTAGTACCGGTAGTCTTTTCACATAACCCCATACAGATTTTTTTAACCCCTAAATGATTGTTTTGAAAAGGTTCATATACATTATATGTGTATGAATACATATACTGTATGTTGATAACAGGCATTGCAAAATTCTTCACATAACAATAAATGTAAAATTTTTCAGACGTGTAACCTCATTTGTTACCTAAATAAAATAATTCCTCATCAATCCATAAACCTAAAATTAATTCCATGCTCACATGCAGATTACATTTAATCATTTACAGTAATGTGTGTTCAGTAGCCGACATACAGTCGAGCTGGACAGTGGACATTGTATATACACAGTACATACATGGTGTAACTATCTGAGTTGCATATATAGCTTTGTGAAAGCCAGTGGGAAAGTGGATGGTTGACATAATAGCTCAGTTCAGTTCTGATTAGAGAACATCTGGCCAACTTCTGCACTGTGGAATTACCATATTTTCCAATAGACACTGATCACTTGTCTGTATAAAGTGTGACAGTGAAAAAATGTTTCCATCTTTCAGAAGCACAACAGAATTGTGATGGCTTTAAGAATGAGAGCATGGCAAAAACGCTAAAGAGACCTCAATCTACTTCTACGTTATTCTGACAGTGAAGATGAGCTACGAGGCATTGAAAATACAGGTGGTCCTCGACGCCCACGACTTACGACAATTCGGAGTTCCGAACACATCATAATTAATAAAAATATGAAATTAAATTGAAATTAAATTTGTGGTCACTGCAGCTTCCTTTCCCCTATAGAAAACGTGTGTTGTAGGGAGACGCCAAAGGTATAACTATGGATTATTTAGCACTTCCTCAAGCCCTAATAAATATACAATATATTAATAAACACAACAATAAACATGGTCTTGAGTACACAGTGCACTTTTATTGTCTTAAAAGCATTTCTCAACCTGGACCTGGGCTGTGAATTACTATGGGTATACTGTACATTACCAGTAAAAGCACACACAAACTTACCTCAAATTAAAAAAATAATAGTAAAAAAATCTAAACTTTATTCATGTTTCACACCACCTTGAGTTCAAATTAATTTTTACATAGTAAATGTGTTACAATGTAATGCTGATAGTCAACGTGATCAATGAAGCTCCTTGTTCTGTATTGATAATTACATTTCCAAATCATACATGTTCACATCAATTATTACAAACTCATGTATAAATTCAATTTTACTTTTAATTGTTTTAGGTGTGCCAAATTTTATTTTGTTATGTTTGGACATTATTTATATAAAAAAAACAGATAGAGTTTCCGGCAGTTTCCCACAGTTTCCGCCAGTTTCCGGCAGCAGTCAGTTTTCGGCAGTGCCGCCATGTTTTGGTTAGCTTCGGTTGCTCTCCAGCTTCGACAGTCGGACCGTCCGTGTCCGCTAAGAGGTTCCTGCGCACGGATACATGAGATGTAGATGAACGGCGGTTGTGCTGAGGGACGGATGGGCGAATGAAAACGACGCTGTTGACCGCGTGAAGCAGCAGACAGCGTCAGCGAGCCGGACCTGAGTAGCAACGAGCTAACATGCTAATAACAGGCCTTGCTGTAGCATGAACGGGTAGATGCTAAGGCCCCACCGGGGGCACGGAGCCGACAGGCGGCGGCCGGGAGCTCGCATCAATGTCCGACTGGCAGCTCAGATGTTGGATGGACACCGACCTATCATGCTAAAACGCAGAGAACAAGAAACAGCTGCGGATGCCTTTTGGAGGTGCTAATGCTAACAAACGCAGCTAATAGCGGAGCTAAAATGCTAACGAGGTGCGGCCTTTTGGATGGACACCGCGAAGAAACGGCGCAGTAAGTTATTCACTCTTTTTCCCTTCATTATGTATGGAGTTAACATGCTAACAGTCCTTCTTGTAAACAGTTTGGACCGCGTGGAGCAGCACAAAGCTGCAGAACTCGGACCTGCAAGAGCTAACATGCAAACAGACGGAGAGACAGGCTTGACCAGCTCAAAGTAAGACATTTTATTTTTTGATTTACTGTAATTGTCTCTAAATTGTCTCTAAATGTACTGTATGTGTTTTTTTTATATTTATGTAGGGTACTATGTTAGCCTAAATGTGGCGGGCAGTACATGTAGCCTACTGTGGCCTAGAGAAAGGGATCTGTCGTTATTTACGTCAAATGATGTGCAGATTACTGTAAACATTGATGGTGTCCCACTTTTCAAAAGTAGTGGTGTCCAATTCTGGTTAATACTAGTGAAGTGTGATAATTGGCCAAATAAGATGAGTGCCACAAAAACCAAACAGGCAATGAGGGATAAAATTAACCCTGGGGGTGATTGGATGACATCCCATTAATAAAGATAAAAATAAAAAGTACTTCTGGTAAGTTTTGATACATTTAAAATGAAATGTATATTTTAATCCAAATATTGTTGAAATGTGTTTTTCTCTCTCTCCTCACTTAAGCCAAACGTTGTGAGTGTGAGAATTACAACCTGACTAGTCAGGCAGTGGAGGATGAGGAAGACCTGGACATGGTGACTAAATCCAAAAGGAGTCTCACTTAAAAAGTAGCTCCGGAGTATTTTTAAAGCGGTATGTTTGTCATTCTCAAGTGATTTATACATATGTAATCTGCTGACAAAAATTGGGCCTAAAACTTTTTTCACATCAATGTTTGTGAACTTTTTTTGCAGGATTAACATCTTCTGATGAAGAAGAGCGTGTCAGAGGTAATGTAGATTTTTTAATTCCGCTTTCAAAAGTAATGACCTTTTTAGTAAGCCCTTTTATTAAAAATGGGCATGCTTATTTTTCTTTAAATCACCTGTGTAGGTGTCCAGCTGCCAAACTATGCAACGCCTCCACAGAACTACTGAACAAAGCTAGTGAGTACTTACGAGGTCACTTTTTGAGTTTGTTTTTTATTTTTATTTTTTATTGCTCCACCCATCCATTCCTTTAGAGCTGACCAAGAGGGTATCTGTCCGCCCTCTAAAATACCAACACAATTCTGACTGCTCGGATACAGATGAGACTCAGATTCTGACTCAAGCCAAGGTGACATCAATTTTCTTTTGTCTATTTAGAGTTCGGTATCATACAAATATACTGACAGTTCTCTCTTTATCATTGCGTACACAGAAGCCAAAAGCTCTCACTGGGAAGGACCCTGCAGAGGAATTCCTCGCCATGTACAGTGATACTCCGCCTTCAGACCTTCAACATGAGGAAAGTCAGACAGTGATTGAATTAAAGCGGCAGATCCAGGAACTGAAAGACGAGAATGCTAAACTGAGGGAGTTGGTTTTTCAAGGTATCACTTCACTCATTTAACAATTACACAGTCAATAAAATTCAAATAATTTAATCTGTTTTTACAAAACTGAACTTTGTAATAAAGAACAATTTTTTTTATCTAATTGGTACAGATCTGCCTGAA
>JBBPBX010061701.1:4926-21039 GCA_038048925.1 Garcialebias charrua | reverse complement strand
ACGTAGCGTACAGACCGGCTCTGTGATACATCTTGTGAGAAAACAATCGATTGATTTTTGTCACCTGAGTTCGGAGATGCGTTCACGAGCCTCGGAGAAGAGGCAACCATCGTGTTTGAACAAAGAACACTGTTTTCAAAAACAGAAACTTTATTTGTTTGAAAAAACACACTGTGAAAAACATCTCCCGCACACCGTCACTTCTTCCACTGGTCTTTCTTTCCACTCTGGTGCTGGCCGGCCCATGGGGGTTGGTAGCCGCCCCTTCCCCTGCCTTTCCCGGGTTTCTGGGAGTATGGGGACGGGTAAAACTTTGACGTGCCTGGAGGCTGCGGCGTGGCGAAAGTTTGATAGGGCGCAGAGAACCTCTGCTGGTTGCGGTATTGCTTGTTCTGCTCGCGCGGGCGCGCCGGCCCGGGTGTTGCAGCACGAGGGTCCACTCTAGGCGAAGCTGAGTGTTTACGGACCTGTTCCAGGGCGTCGGAGGAGGACTGCAGCTGCTCGAACACGGTCTTGTAGTGCTCCCCGAAAAGGCCCTGAGCAGAAATCGGCCCCTGCAGCAGCATCTTCTTAACATCCTCAGGGATGGAGTTGGACAGTTTTAGCCAAACCTGTCGCTGCAGCAGCGTGGCCCACGCTGAGATCCTGGCTGAGCATGTGGCCAGGAGCTCGCACATGTTGGTGATGGCGTCCAGAGCCGCTCCTGCTGACTCGTGCGTCGGCTCCTGCCCGACCGCATACGCCAAAAAAGCAATGTTATTTGCGACCGCCCCCACCTGCGCTGAGCATTTGTGGATGCGGTCCTGCATCTTGGTGGAAAACTGGTCCGCCGCCGACGGCGGTGTAACAACTGTCCCCACGTGTTTTGCTGGCTTGACTCCAAACACGCCGGACAAGCTGGGCTCCAGCGGCGGCACCGGGGGGAAGATCTGGTCTGTCAGCCCCTGGACCTTCGTAGCTGGGATGAAAGACAGGACCGGAGCTCTGTTCTTCAGCGGATCGCTGGTCTGTGCCTGCAGCAGCTTTTTGATTTCAGGGACGCAGGGCCAGATGTTCTGCGCCTCGCTCCCCGATTTGGCGGCAAATCTTCCCGCCAGGCGTGAGGAGGACTGTGGCGTGGTGCCTTCAGGGACCTCCATGTTCCACGCGCTAGCCGCCCACCTGATCAGTCCGGGCAGAGCGCGGTTCAGAGACACGTGCTCGTCCTGCTCGTCTGTGTCGGGCTGCTCTTGTCCTGGGTCCCCAGGGGATGGCGCTCGGCTGCTGCCTGGTGTCTCGTCCTGAGGCTGGAGGGGCACTTGGGCTGGAGACGCCGGGCCCGGCGCGCAGCTCGTGGCGGCCGCTCCGGCGGGCATGACTGCTCCCACGGTGGAGGGTATGGCCGGCCCCGCACCTCCCACGGGAGATTGCGTGACGGGGAGGCTAGTTGACTCCGGTATGTGGAGAAAAAACGAAGTCGGGTCTGACCCTTCGGGAGAGTACAGGCCGGACTCGCTAGATACCCCCGAGGACCCGTAGTCAGCCAGCTGCTCGAAGCTGAGGCCGAATGAGTCCTCCATCGGTTGCAGACCTACTTCCGTCGGGGGGAAGAGGCTGAACCGGCGCTGCCTTTCCTCTATCGGCAGAAGCATGCAGGCTCGACAGGTTAGGTTCTGGACCATGGCCTGCCGAGCGTGGCCGGCTCCGAGACAGGACTCGCAGAACGGGTGTTTGTCACCCTTCTGGATGTACCCGCTAATACATCCTGTGCAGCGCTTGAATAGTGGTTGACTGGGATCCATAGTGGTCTTCTTAACTTGTTAGTAGTCTTCAGTTGGTGAAAAAATTTTGGGAGCAGTTCCTCGGTCGAGAGGGGTTCTTATGGACCGAGGGCGTGGGCCCACAGCAGGTGGGCGTGGACTAGAAGTTTTCAAATGTTGGTGCAAAGCACAGGGTAAACCCAAAAGGCGTGGCTTAAAGGGCTACGCCCACAGGAAATGGAACATCCTTCTGTGTCAACGCCTCCCACCCCCACTCCACCCACGTTTAGATCTTTAACAGAACAAAGCACAGAAAGATCCTCATGCAACATTTTTCATGCACTTTTCTTTTAAAACATAACCCCATAAAAACTGATTTTTTTTTGTTAATAGAAACACAATTTTCAGGAAACAAATGTAATTTTTAAATTGATGGAAGCAACACAGCTAAAACAATGAACAAGGGGATGCCTCCCACTGCAACGCATCACTTCTTTTAACCACAGTCTGTGAACGTCTGCAGCCTTGTTGATTAAAAAAAAAAGAGTCACTTCTGCCTCTTCGCTCACAAAACAAAATGCTGGTGAAGATTCTCAGTCATCCAGGACATGATAAAATCAAAAAAAGGTGTTCAATACAGAAACAACTGGACTTTATTTGTAACAGAAGACGTTTCGCTTCTCATCCGAGGAGCTTTCAAAACAAATGTGTCCAGAACCGCAAAATCTGCTTCACCTGTGCTTATCAGTTGTGGCCTGTGGGCCACTTCGAAGTTGTTGAGGTGGAGGAGGAGGTGCTGGCAAAAAAATAACAAATACATTTTAACATTTATTGAAATTTTTACATAATAGGACAAAATAAAAGCCAATATTAATGTAAAGAAGAACAATTTAAAGTGTGTAAAGTGATCAAATTTTGTGCCAGTTTTAGTCCAAGCTTCAGCATGTCTTCCGTGAAGGACGATGAGTCGGTGGACTTCGGGGTTGGTCTGTCCACAACCGGGGCTGAGGTTTGCTGAGGTACTTAAAAATCTCCACAGCGGCAGGGCTGTGTGAGTGGATGGGATCTGCCCTTAGTTCCTCGAAGCTCTGGATGGTGCAGGGCTGTCTTGGTTGATACGTCTTTGCAACATTGCATGGACATCCGGGGCAGTGCCACTGGACTGGAAAGGTGGTTCTGCTTTTCAAAATGGGGGATCGGTGGTACCGTAATTTCTGCCGCACCGCCCTATAAGTCGCATCAGTCCAAATATGTCTAATAAAGTGGAAAAATTCATAAATATGTAACTTCTTCATATACGTCGCGTTTGTTATGCATCACTCTGACAGCCCGGAAATGTGGGCCGGTGTTGTGCCAAAAATCGATGGGCTGCCAAATGGCAGCCGCGCGAGCGTGCACGGGAGGACTTTGATAAGAAATGAACAAGATTAACATTTGAAAACAATTATTTGTTTGCTCAAAATTATAGTAAAGGTGTGTCTCAGTCTACCGTTTGATAATAATTGCACTTTGATGGTCAAATCAGCTGCATTTTCAACACCCCATTCAAGGAAGCGGGCACGCGCAGAGGGACAAGCCTCTGCGCATTTCTTTGAAATTTAACAAAATAGCTGAAGAAGGAGTCCTATTGGGCCTTTTTGGCCTGTGGGACCCCGGAAGCAGCAGATAGGTACCGGCAGTCCAAGCGGCATGCGGCTCGGGTGGTTGCTGAGGCAAAAACTCGGGCGTGGGAGGAGTTCGGAGAGGCCATGGAGAATGACTTCCGTACGGCTTCGAGGCGATTCTGGTCCACCATCCGGCGTCTCAGGGGGGGAAAGCGGTACGCGACCAACACCATTTATGGTGGGGATGGCGTGCTGTTGACCTCAACTCGGGATGTTGTGAGTCGGTGGGCGGAGTACTTCGAAGACCTCCTCAATCCTACTGGCACGTCTTCCACTGAGGAAGCGGAGCCTGGGGACTTTGGGTCGGGCTCTCCAATCTCTGGTGCTGAGGTCGCCGAGGTGGTTAAAAAGCTCCGCGGTGGCAAGGCTCCGGGGGTGGATGAGATTCGTCCTGAGTTCCTTAGGGCTCTGGATGTTGTGGGGTTGTGTTGGCTTACGCGACTCTGCAATATCGCGTGGACATCGGGGGCAGTTCCCTTGGATTGGCAGACTGGGGTGGTGGTTCCCCTATTCAAAAAGGGGGACCGTAGGGTGTGTTCCAACTATAGGGGGATCACACTCTTAAGCCTCCCTGGTAAGGTCTATTCAGGGGTTCTGGAGAGGAGGGTCCGTCGGATAGTCGAACCTCGGATTCAGGAGGAGCAGTGTGGTTTTCGTCCTGGTCGTGGAACACTGGACCAGCTCTACACCCTCAACAGGGTCCTGGAGGGTGCGTGGGAGTTTGCCCAACCAGTTTACATGTGCTTTGTGGACTTGGAAAAGGCATTCGACCGCGTCCCTCGGGGGGTTCTGTGGCGGGTACTCCGGGAGTATGGGGTACCAGGCCCATTGATATGGGCTGTTAGGTCCCTGTACGACCGGTGTCAGAGCTTGGTCCGCATTGCCGGCAGTAAGTCAGGCTCGTTTCCGGTGAGAGTTGGACTCCGCCAAGGTTGCCCTTTGTCACCGATTCTGTTTATAACTTTTATGGACAGAATTTCTAGGCGCAGCCAAGGTGTTGAGAGGATCCGTTTTGGTGGCCTTAGAATCGCTTCTCTGTTTTTTGCAGATGATGTGGTCCTATTGGCTTCATCAGCTCGTGATCTACAGCTTTCGCTGGAGCGGTTTGCAGCTGAATGTGATGCGGCCGGGATGAGGATCAGTTCCTCCAAATCCGAGGCCATGGTCTTGAGCCGGAAAAGGGTAGCGTGCCCTCTCCGGGTCGGGGAGGAGGTCCTTACCCAAGTGGAGGAGTTTAAGTATCTCGGGATCTTGTTCACGAATGAGGGAAAACTGGAGCGTGAGATCGATAGGCGGATAGGTGCAGCGTCCGCAGTGAAGCGGGCGCTGTACCGGTCTGTCGTGGTGAAGAGAGAGCTGAGTCAAAAGGCAAAGCTCTCAATTTACCGATCGATCTACGTTCCCACCCTCATCTATGGTCATGAGCTTTGGGTTATGACCGAAAGAACAAGATCTCGGATACAAGCGGCTGAAATGAGTTTTCTCCGCAGGGTGGCTGGACTCTCCCTTAGAGATAGGGTGAGAAGCTCAGTCATCCGGGAGGGACTCGGAGTAGAGCCGCTGCTTCTCCACATCGAGAGGAGCCAGTTGAGGTGGCTCGGGCATCTGGTTAGGATGCCTCCTGGACGCCTCCCTGGTGAGGTGTTCCGGGCATGTCCCACCGGGAGGAGACCCAGAGGAAGACCCAGGATACGCTGGAGGGACTATGTTTCTCGGCTGGCCTGGGAACGCCTTGGGATTCCCCCAGAGGAGCTGCTCCAAGTGGCTGGGGAGAGGGAAGTCTGGGCCTCCCTACTTAGGCTGCTACCCCCGCGACCCGACCCCGGATAAGCGGAAGAAAATGGATGGATGGATGGTGTGTTTCAGTGTAACTTTTGCATAATAAATGCACATTAATGGTAAAATCAGCTGCATTTTCAAAAGCCGATACGCGGAAACATGAATGCGCAGAGGGCGACTCACTGTCCATTTATTCAAAATTTAACAATATAACTACCTAAACTAACTACCGTATTTTTTGGACTATAGGTGGCGGCTTTTTGCCTAATTTGCATGCCCTGCGACCTATAGAGAGGTGAGACCTGTTTATGGATTTTTCCCATATTTTTAGACCAATTTTTGGCTCAGATATGACCGTTTTTCATTTTGGCAAAAAATGGTGCAGTACCACTTTTGTCCACTAGGAGACACTTCCAGAGAGTCCACCGACCGTTTCCAGCTCATGTGTCCGAAAAAAAGCCTCCTCTGCTCGGACTGACTCTGTCGCTGCCAGACCTCCTGCTCTGGAGGTAACTTCTGTTTGCTGTGTTTGTTAGCAAGATTAATCAAGAACCACAGGACAGATTTTTATCAAACGTACAGAATGTAATCACTGTATGGACATTTACAACTGACTAGCTTTATGAGATGTTTGAGATTTAAAAAAATATCGATCTTTTTAGCATCGTTGTTAGCGGTTAGCTACCGTAAACAGATATTATTTAGATAAATAGCTCATAAACCACTCTGTGGATTTTTTTTCAGCTTACAGAGTGTAATTATATGGGTTTCATTTACAAACTGTTGCCCTGTATAAGACATTTGAGATAAAATTCAAAATTTTATTCGTTTTTTTAGAGACGGAATCGTCTCGTGTTAGCTTCCGTTTTATTTTCGTGTATATTTTAGTTAATAGCTAATAAACCACTTGGCGGATATATTTTTTCTGCTCACAGAGTGTAATTAAATGGGTTTCATTTACAAACTGTTGACCTGTATGAGACATTTGAGATATAATTCATTTTTTTATTCGTTATTTAAGAGACAGACTCGTCTCGTGTTAGCTTCCGTTTTATTTCAGTGTATATTTTAGCAAATAGCTAATAAACCACTCAGCTAATAAACCACTAACCCTTGTGCTATAATGTCAGCTATAATTTTTTAGCAAACAAATAATTGTTTTTAAGTGTTAATCTTCTTAAAAGCCTTGCTGTGTGATCCTGTGGCAGACATTTGCAGCAGAGCTAAACACTCATCCACATTTCCGGGTTGTCTCAGCGGTGACGCGTCACGTCAGCAGTGGATGACGTGTTACGTCGGCGGTGACGTAGGTGCAAACTATATTAAGGTGCGACCCGTTTATGGATTTTTTCCAATTTTTTGGCAATAATTGGACAAAACGACCTATATTCCGGTGCGATCTATAGTCAGGAAAATTCGGTACTTACCTTTGTTAGCTTGGCAGCATCGATGCAGCATCTTCAGTACTGTGGACAATGTTATGATCTGTTGTGATAAAGAGGGAGCTGAGCTGTAAGGTGAAGATCTCTGTTTATCGTTCGGTCTACATTCTCTACCCCCCACCTATGGCCACAAGCTCTGGGTAGTGACCGAATGCACAAGATTGTAGATACAGGTGGTTGAATTGAATCTTCTCTGCAGGGTAGCTGGACTCTCCCTTAGAGATGGGGTGAGTTATCCAGGAGAGACTCGGGGTAGAGCCACTACTCCTCCACATCAAGAAGGGCCAGATGAGGTGGTTCAGGCATCTGGTAAAATATACTCTTTACTGTGTATGGCTTTAGCATGTCCAACTGGGAAGAGGCCCTGGGGAAGACCCAGGACATGCTGGAGAGACTATATCTGCAGTTATGTATGAAATATGAACTTAAAATATCATCACTGGAATCTTAACCTGTTGTTCCAAAACATGTAACAATAATTAAAAGTAAAATTTGGCCAATAGCTCAGGTAAAAATGCTGACCTGTAGAACATTTCTACATTTTTCACTGCTTCTGTAAAGAACTCACCATCAGACACAATCCTCTGTGAATAAAGTCATCTGACCCAGAACTAAAGTTCTTTAGTTTGTAGCAGGTCGCTTTTGTAAAAGAGTCCACGAGGCTCAATGAGATTTACCTGACTAAATAAAGGTTGAATGAAAAACACCATGAAGTCACAGTACCCCTGCTCCGTCACAAACTGAGCTTGTATGACATCTGCTGAGTTCATAGGACCTGTTTGTGTTGTCAATGCAGGACTGTTTTTTTTTTTTACTGAGGCACCGAGGACATCTTTGGCACAATGTGGACAAGGTGCAGGAGAGCAGAGCATCAGGAGAAGCTCTGAGGTCTGTTCGGCTGCAGTTGATGTGTAGTCTGGAGTCACAAGATCAGATCCTGATGCAGCAGTTCAGCGATGGCTTCATATGTCTGGCTGGCTGTTTTCACTGCCCCATCTGGCAAACAACACAAAATTATTGTTATAATCTCCTCTAAACATCATTGTCCTTTGCTTTTATCTGTAATTTTCAAAGTTTGGAGTGTTTCTGTCATGACATACTTGCTTTACAGTGCAGTGACTTGTCCCATCCTTCTCCAAGGACACCCACGGCTAGAGGATCTTTACACAGGAACTGACTGATTAACCTGAAATAAATCACATTACACATTAATACAGGCCTATAGGCGTAAGTGACAAATTTATGGATTTTTCCCCATATTTATAAACCATTTTTGGACTGAGATATGACCGTTTCCATTTATTCTGACTGAACCAAAACAAACCAAAAACAGAAGTACAGTACAGTAGATAGAAGTAACATGTATGGCATGAAGTTGGCGGTTGTATCACGTAATATGAAAACGTGGCTATAATGATAAATTCAAAAAAGTTCAAGACAAAAACAACTGGACTTTATTTATTATACTATGCTTTAGACTATTTTTTTCCTTCCTTGCACTTTTTAGAATTTACCATGTCCTGGATGACTGAGAATCTTCACTCGCTATTATCGACTCAAACGGCCTGCCATACACCACATTCTGCTCTGCTTCGAACCTTGAAAACAGCTGCCAACTCGGCGAATTAGACCATTAAAGTGCATTTATTAAGCAAATGATAGACTCAGACACACCTCCTCTCCTACAATTTCGAGCTAACAAATATTGTTTATGTGATTTTCTTGTTATATTTCAGAGAAACGAGCCGTTCCGCCATCTTTTTTTTTTTTTCAGAAAAGCCTCTCGGCTGTTGCTGAAGCTAGTCTCCGGTGTTTTTTCAGTCCAAAAACGCTCAGAGAGTTGCATGACTCACTGGAAATATGCTTAAAGTTATAAAACACTCACCATCTACTATAGACTCCATAAGAAGAGAAGTGGCTGTGTCAAGGCCAGTCTCCCTCACACTGTTGGCTGGGCAGTTTGCATTTCCTGGAAGACCGACTCTTCTTCTTCTTCTTCTTCTTCTTGGCGGATTGCAAACAACGTTCAGGTGCATACGCCACCTACTGGAGAAGACTGAATCTCCGCCCTCCGACCTAGGAATACGCCCCCTGACCAATCAGTGAACACGCTGTGCTGATGTCATAACTGGACCCTAGAGGAACCGGACCTTTGTACCTAGTTGAGGCAGGCACCAAAATAGGACCGGTTTCACGTGAACAGGACCCTGTGGGTACACCCCATAACTAGTTGTTAACTAGTTACGAACGAGCCCGAACGAGCGCGAACAGGACCTGTGGATAAGAGGCAATAGTAATATGTTTTTCTGTTTCTACAAATAACACCAATCTTTCAATTTTTAAAACTGTTACAATTTTATTGACATGTAACATTTACAGTATTTAAATAAAGTTGCTTTGATATTTTGATTGGAATTGATTGATTACATATTGTTAAGTTTATATTACAAATGTTTTAGTTTGGAACACACTTGTTGATCAACTGGGACAATGGAGCGGCGCAGATTTTTTAGGATACATGCCACTTTCAGTTTTGTCCAAAGTAGTGTACTCCACCATCATCAATGTGTGTATATATAAATATATATGTATATATATATGTATATATGTGTATATGTATGTACTGTATATATAAATATATATGTATGTACAGTATATATTATGTATGTATGTGTACATATATGTGTATATATACACACATGTATGTATATATATAAACACGTGTGTGTGTATATATATATATACTCACGCATATGTTTGTATGTGTACACATGTATGTATATACAATATATATACATATATGTGTATATATACACACACATATATATATATATATATATACTGTATATGAACATTTGTCTGTGGCTGAAAAAGCCACAGACAAAGCAGAATGTTCAAAAAAGAAACAAGCTCATCCACTTTGGTTGTGTGTTCTTTTCCAGCTCTTCTTCTAATGTGTGTGTTAGTGGTTAATAAAGAGCTTAATGTATCACTAGCGCCACCAGCTGGTTAGAAGCGTTGATATTAATGATCCACCCACTGCAGGAGAATTACCCGCCCACTGCAGGAGAACTTCACGCCCACTAAAGGGGTCCTAAGCATAGATATCATATATACACTAGATACCGCATAGCTTGCGCCGGGGCAGGATTTCAGGCAGCCATCTTGAAGGCGTCCACCGCTCCACTCAGCCTTATGTATTTGGCTGGCACAATAAAGTATCAGCGCATTTAATCAATCACAACACGCTGAATAGTAATGCAATTGTCACATGTTTAAATGTTAGGCATACAGCTATTAAAACTGCATGTATAGGAACGTATAGTTTAGCATATTTAAATAATTTTGGTGGAATACTGTACTTTAATATATGTTTAGCAAGATACAACCAAAGATGCAATTTATTCACACACACATTATGTATACATATTCAGATACTGTAATAATACATATATATTCAGATAAGCATATATATAACTATATAAATACATACTACAGTATATATAAATATAACTATATATATATATATAATATATATATATATATATATATATATATATATATATATATATATATATTATATATATACACAAATGAAAGAGTGGAGATCAGGTGGTTCTCTATGGACTTTAGATGTTTGGACAAGCTGACAATCTGGAGAAGCTGCACATATTTACTGACCTGACCCACTTAAGTGAAGACCAGATCAGTCACCTGGGCCCTGCTTGCTGTTCTGTTGCCCTGAAGGCTGCAGGTTTGGAAGAATTTGGAGTTAATTAAGTTCTGTTTAATTTCTGTCCAGTTTTATTAAAAAGTTATTTAAATCAAACTAAGTACACAACAGAGTATTTAACATCAGGGTGGATGCTCAGTGCTTTATTTATGGTTATTTAAGTCTGCGTTATGTAACGGTTTGATGATCCTTGTCACATATTTATTTAGGTTTTTTGTGTATTTATTGTCTAAATAAATAAATAAAAAAGATTTTGTCGCTGTGTTCTTTCAAATAGAAAATTATTTCACTGCATGTTCATGAAGAATAAGACAAAGCAACAGTACTGTTCATCCAATCATCATTTTAATGTTTGCATGAAAACATGGTGACTATGAGAACATCCTGTGTTCCTGGGTTCCTCTTCTTCGGACGTAGAAGTACACCTCTGGGTGTAAAATCCTCATCGGAAGCCCATCGACAATGTTTCAAAACTGCATAACACAGATAAAATGTAACACAAAGTAAGAGCTACACATAACTTATTGAAAGGGTTATACATAATTTACGATACTTTATTACAAATACGCAAAGATTTGAGAAGCAAATAGTCTATCCTTACCGGTGTTTTGACTGAGCCGACGCCATTACAACTGTGTTTACAAGCATGCGCGTTCACGAGACAGCCAAGCTGTGGAGGAGGAGCTAAGGAGGCGGAGTTGCAGGTCACCCAGAGTGCAAGGGGGAGGAGGGAGAACGGTCTCTGTTCAAAATTTTTCTAAGTTTCAGGGCTTTGCAGAAATCGCAGATAGCACCTTTAATATAAGGACATTAACGTTAAACTGAATTAATAATAAGGCCCAAAGTATACAATGACCAGTGAGAAGGCCATGCAAAACAACTGTGATGCTGAAGCTGTGGAGTTGCAGCGAGAAGGAAATCAGGAAGAAGAAGACGCAGATATAAACCCATTAGAGCCAAGCACAAGTCAAGCGGTTTCAGCAGAGAGCTTGAGGAAAAGTGTAAGACAGAGAAAACTCACAGAGAAAGGCCAGCACTGCATGAAGAAAGATTAAACAAGCTTCAAACTTGTTTCAAGTTCAGTTATGACAAATGGAAAACTGTTGCCAAACAGGCTAAAAGAGCTCTTGATGCACCTACTAAAACAAATCTGCATAATCACATTGCTCAAATCCAACATGCTTCAGAGTCAGAAAGAGAATTTATTGTCATTTGCACCGCATGTAGTACATGTGTTGAAAACGAGATTATGTGCACAGGGTCCCAGTTACATCCAACAACAAATGCAAGAGAAAAACAATAATAACATCTAGGATTAACTAAGAGAGACATCAGCTAGTAATACACTAAGCCCTAATGTAGTAGAAAAACATCATTATAAACAGCAGCACGAACATGAGTCATTATGAGCAGATGGTCACAGATGAACGCAGCAACAAGAAACAGATCAGTATCAACATGATGTGACATTCAGGAGAAGTGAAGCAAGCTTATGAAAAGATGTGCAGTTATGAAACACCTGATAGAGACACTCGTCGCAGAGTGGACACGTGTGATGCAGTTTCCCAAAAGATTATAAAACAAGCCCAAGAACGCGCGGCTCCAAAAGAAGATGAGAAAGATATAGAAAGGAGATCGGTGAGATGGAGCGAAGCTGGCTCCGTGTTCACTTCAGCAGCCTCCCAAAGTTTTAAACAGCCAAGTAGTGCATGTTCAAGCTACTCAAGCAAGCTGTCTGTCAAAAAGCAAGAAGCAGCAGCAGAACTGGCTGCAATGGAAGCTACTCTAAAGATGATGGAAGAAATGGAGTCTGAAAGAAAGAAACTCGAAGAGCTTGAATTAAAAAACAAGGAAAGGCTTGCAAAACAAGAAGCAGAGAACGCTGAAACTCAAAGAGTATTGGAGCAAAGGAGAAGAGAGCTTGAACGTTTTGAAACTTTAAAACAAATTAACGCTGCCAAAGCACTGCTGAAAGTGTGAGCAAGAATGCAACTCAAATGACGAAATATCAGGGCTTCTGCATGATACGAGCAAACCGAGAAGGACCACATCAAATCCAGTAAGCAAGCCTGAACCAAAGCTTGCATCTTTTTTTCATTCATTCATTCATTCAACCTTTATTTATACAGGCTAGCCTCGTTGAGTCACGGGGACTCATTTACAAGAGGGACCTGTCTCACTCACACCAAACAACCATCCACTCTCACACTCACACCTAGGGTCAATTTAGAGTCACCAATCAGCCTAACAAGCATGTTTTTTGGTCTGTGGGAGGAAACCGGAGTACCCGGAGGAAACCCACGCATGCACGGGGAGAACATGCAAACTCCACCCAGAAAGGCCCCGGACCGGGATTTGAACCGGCAACCTTCTCGCTGAGAGGCAGCAGCTCTACCAGTTGTGCCACCGTGCTGCCAAACCTCAACCTCAACCCAAGTGCACAGCCATTTTTTATGTGACAAGACACCTCAAATAGCAACCTAGCTATGCCACACAAGAATATGGAATAACAGTACTAGCTAAGGTTTTAGCAGAGTCCATTAACGTTAGCCATCTACCAGTTCCAGAGCCCGCTGTTTTCCACCCGCTTCGGATGTTATCATCCATTAAATGGCCCTTATCAGTTGGTATCATCCCCATACGTAGCGGTCAGACTGCCCCTCCTCTACCTCCTACTGTACTAGGTTTAAACGTACGTTGTTACCGTTGGTAGCAATGACAGCAGGCTCCGTTTTTAGCTACGTGGTTAGGTTTAGAGTAAAGGGTCTTGGGTTAGGTTTAGGGTCTTGGTTAGGTTTAGGCACAAGGGTAAGGGGGTTAGGTTTAGGGTTGGTCTTCTGGGTCAGGTGTAAGGTTAGATTTAGGAAAAGGGTTACATAAGCTGAAAAAATACAATTAAAAAACGCTTCCTGGTTTACGGACACACGCTGCCTACTCACAGTGATAATAACGAAAATAATGTTCCTTTAAACCTGCTAGGAGGTAAGTTGGACAGTTTCGCAGCTACTTATGAGGTTGATAACAACGGATAACGGCCATTTAATGGACTGATAACATCCGATAACGGCCATTTAATGGACTGATAACATCCGAAGCTGCTGTGTTTTCAGTGGTGATCCTATCAAGTACAAGGACTGGAAAATTTCATTTCAAATACTGTTTGAAAGAAAGAACATTCCAGTAAGTAATCATTCTGCAATAGGCCCACTTATCACTCAAATAATAAATCAGTCTCTACAATCTGGTCATGTTCCACTGCCTCTAAAAACCGCCATCATTAGGCCTCTTCTGAAAAAATCTAATTTGGATCCCGACATTTTTTCTAATTACCGCCCAATTTCACACCTCCCTTTTCTGTCTAAAGTGCTGGAAAAAGCTGTTGCTGCTCAGCTGCAGGATCACCTACAACAACACTCCCTGTATGAGAAGTTCCAGTCTGGATTCAGGGCAGCTCACAGTACAGAGACTGCATTGCTGAGGGTTACCAATGATGTCCTCTTGGCTGCTGACACTGGCTCTCCCTCCATCCTTGTCCTCCTTGACCTCACTGCAGCCTTCGACACTGTGGACCATAGTATCCTCCTCCACCGTCTTCATGTGGAGGTCGGTCTCTGCGACACCGTCCTGGACTGGTTCAAATCTTTCCTCTCCAACAGGCTGGAATGTGTTAGTCTTGGCAACGCCACGTCCCAGACAGTCTGTGTCTCCTGTGGTGTCCCTCAGGGGTCGGTTCTGGGGCCCCTGCTGTTTTCCCTTTACATGCTGCCTTTAGGTCAAATTATTAATCAGTTCAACATTTCTTTTCACTGTTATGCCGACGATACACAGCTCTACATCAGGACTGGAGCATCCTCATCTTCCACCTTGTCATCTCCATCTTCACTCACTGCCCTCTCTGCCTGCCTGGAGGCAATTAGGGAATGGATGAATCAGAACTTTCTTCAATTAAACTGCTCCAAGACTGAGGCCATACTGATTGGCACCCCTCACCAGGTACAAACATCTCCTATAACAAGACTTTCCTTTTCTGGACAAGACATCCCCCTCTCCACCTCTGTTACTAATCTTGGAATAAAAATGGACTCCAATCTTACATTTGAAAATCACATTAAGCATCTGTTTAAAACTTGCTTCTTCCATCTTCGAAACATCTCCAGACTTCGCCCATCCCTAACTTTTTCCGATGCTGAGAAGCTCGTCCATGCTTTTGTCTCCTCCAGGCTCGACTACTGCAACTCCCTGTTTATTGGAATCCCTGGCAAAAACCTTCAGAAACTTCAATATATTCAAAACAGTGCAGCAAGGATCTTGTTGAGAGTTCGTAAATTTGAACATATTACGCCCATTCTCCATAACCTTCATTGGCTTCCTGTCGCCTACAGAATTCAGTACAAAACTGCTCTCATTACACATCAATGCTTACACGGAACTTCACCAGATTATCTGAAGGATATTCTTATTCCATACTCATCCACCCGTTCGCTGCGGTCACAGAACAGTAATCTCCTTCACATTCCGAGAACCAAATTAAGGACCATGGGTGACCGGGCTTTCAGTGTGGCTGCCCCCCGCCTGTGGAACTCTCTTCCTGACTGTCTGAGAGCCCCACAGTCTGTGGTTGACTTTAAGAGCGGCTTGAAGACCTTTCTTTTCAACCGAGCATACTCTACCTCCTCATGATTCTACTTTTGATCTTAGCTGATACTGTTATTGATTTTAATTGTTTTATTATTTGTTTTATTGACATTTAATTCTGTTGCACCTTGTAGCACTTTGAGATTTTCATTAATGAAAAGTGCGTTATAAATTGAATTCATTATTATTATTATTATTATTAAGTGAAAAGATTGACTACCTTCGAAAGCATGTTGGTGAATAACTCATCATACTTTACCATATACTGTATAGTAATTTGGATATAAACCAGTTTATATATATTTTTATTATTATTTTTATTATATATCATCTGAACCAAAACAAAACAAACAAACAAACAAAAAAAAAAAAGCCTATATATATTATTATTTTTATTATATATCATTTGAAACAAACCAAAACAAACAAATAGATATATATAAATATGGACCCCCATATTGACTCAAGCCCGGGGCCCCCGTCCTCCTAAATCCGGCCCTGGTAGAGAGAGACATGAAGAAACAATAAAGTTGATAAATGAAAATAAAGTTGATAATTTTCATTTATCACATGATTACAGTAATTGATTTATTGTTTAACCCAACAGGCCTAATCTCAACATTTTCAAAATTAAAGATGGATGTAGAATGTGACAGTCATAAAGACTTACCTCAAAAATGGCATCTTGGGGGATTTGTTTAGGCACTGAAGTGACAGAGTCCTCGTCTTTGATTTTCTGAACACTGGACACAACTACAGAAACAGGCATACCAATAGATGTGGTGCTAGTATGTGGCGTAGCCTTAAAGCTACCAGGGGAAGGCTTCAACACACTGACTGGATCCTTGGGGGTCTGGACTTGAACCATGTGGGCACTAGGCGAAGCTTGCATCATCTCATCTGCAAACTGGAAAATTGTGTCCACGTCGATGTCCGATTTTTTGGCCTCCTGGTTTACCGTATCCTGCAAGTGTTGGTTAAAGTCAAATGTAATTACAAGATAATAATATTAATAATAATAATGAATTTAATTTATAACGCACTTTTCATTAATAAAAATCTCAAGATGCCCAACATAAAACATTAAAACAGAACAATGCTGGTGTGTGTGTGTGGGTGTG
>JBBPBX010061700.1:0-21040 GCA_038048925.1 Garcialebias charrua | reverse complement strand
AATGTCCCATTAATAGCCACTTGTACCTATTAATGAGTCACTTGGCTTGCCATATTAGTTGACCGCCATCTAGTGACTGAAAATGATAGTGCTCAATATTTTCCATGTCAGAATGAATGAAATTGTCATATCTCGGCCAAAAATTGGGTTATAAATATGGGGAAAACACATACACTACATTGCCAAAAGTATTTGCTCACTTCCCTTGACTCACATATGAGTTTAAGTGACATCTCATTCCTAATCCATAGGGTTTAAAGATCCACTGACGTGATTTTTCTACTATTCATCAAATTGCTCAAAATATATATATTTTATCATTTAAATATGTTAGTTTTTGCAAACAAAATGATAAATCACTTTAATTTTGCTTTAAAAGTGATTTTGAACTTCAAGCTGTGTTTAATCGTGGGAAATCCGTTTACACCCGAACGCACCATCTGTGATGTAATGTCCAGAGTTGAGGCAGAGCTCTGAGCTTGTCACGGTGTGCGCAGCTCCACATGAAGGTCAGTCTGATACAGCATCAGACCTAAATTAGATCCTGTTGTTTCTTGTTCCATCACCCAAACTATTTTCTGCTTCCCAAAATGAAGACAAATAGCTCAAATCTTCACCTAGATTGATAAATTAGTCAAGTTTTAAAATGTCCGCTATTGAAGAGACTGGAGCCCTCTGCCTCTCACTCTGGACATTACATCACAGATGGTGCGTTCAGGTGTAAACGGATTTCCCATGATTAAACATGGCTTGAAGTTCAAAATCACTTTTAAAGCAAAATTAAAGTGATTTATCATTTTGTTTGCAAAAACTAACATATTTAAATGATAAAATATATATATTTTGAGCAATTTGATGAATAGTAGAAAAATCACGTCAGTGGATCTTTAATATGACGTTGGTCAACCCTTTGCAGCTAGAACAACTTCACCTCTTCTCGGAAGGCTGTCCACAAGGTTTAGGAGTGTGTTTATGGGGATTTTTGCCCATTCTTGCAGAAGAGCATTTGTGTGTCACATACTGATGTTGGGCGAGAAGGCCTGGCTCCCTGTCTCCGCTCTATTTCATCCCAAATGTGCTCTATCAGGTTGAGGTCAGGACTCTGTGCAGGCCAGTCAAGTTCATTCACACCAGACTCTGCCAGCCATGTCTTTATGGACCTTTCTTTGTGCACTGGTCCACTGTCATGTTGGAAGAGGAAGGGGCCAGCTCCAAACTGTTCCCATAAAGTTGGGAGCATGGAATTGTCCAAAATGACTTGGTTTGCTGAAGCAGTCCGAGTTCCTTTCACTGGAACTAAGGGGCCAAGCCAAGCTCCTGAAAAACAACCCCACACCTTAATCCCCCCTCCACCAAACTTTACACTTGGCACAATGCAGTCAGACAAGTACCGTTCTCCTGGCAACCGCCAAACCCAGACTCGTCCATCAGATTGCCAGATGGAGAAGCGCGATTCATCATTACAGAGAATGTGCCTCCACTGCTCTAGAGTCCGGTGACGGCGTACTTTACACCACTGCATCTGACGCTTTGCATTGCACTTGGTGATGTATGGCTTTGATGCAACTGTTTGACCATGGAAACCCATTCCATGAAGCTCTCTGTACACTGTTCTTGAGCTAATCTGAAGGCCACATGAAGTTTGGAGGTCTGTAGAGATTGACTCTGCAGAACGTTGGCGACCTCTTCGCATTATGTACTTCAGCATCCATTGACCCTGCTCCATCAGTTTACATGGCTTACCACTTGATGGCTGAGTTGCTGTCATTCCTAAACACTTTCATTTTCTTATAATACAGCTGACAGTTGACTGTGGAATATTTAGGAGTGAGGACATTTCATAACTAGATTTGTTGCACAGGTGGCATCTTATCAGTTCCACGCTGGAATTCACTGAGCTCCCGAGAGCGACCCATTCTTTCACAAATGTTTGTAAAAACAGTCTGCATGCGTAGGTGCTTCATTTTATACACATGTGGCCATGGAAGTGATTGGAACACCTGATTCCGATAATTTGGATGGGCGAGCAAATACTCTTGGCAATGTAGTGTACTGTATATTAGTCACATCGCCGTATAAGTCGCAGGACGTGCAAATTTATGCAAAAAGGTGTGACTTATATGGCGAAAAGTATAGTACATGCGTTTTAATTTACCCTATTTTAAAGAGAACGTGTTTTTAAGTCTGAATATTTTGTCACAATAACAAAAATACAAAATCCCATCAATCTGCTTCAATGTTAGGGAAGTCAAAGCAAGATGCTGTTCAGAACTTTAAAACCTTTAAATGCTTTTATCATTGCTTAAAATACTTCTCAAACATCATCTCCCATGGAATTTTTTTCCCCCCTTAGTACCGGTAGCTGTTTTCATGTTAAATGTAACCGATGCTTCAAATATTCATCAGTCAAACCAAGTGGATGTCTGAACTTTGATCTATGAGCAGATGCAAAAAAATGTGTTGAATATCTGAAAAAAGAAAAACTATGGGTAATGGATTTAACAAAATTTTGCAGTTTTATTTACTATGTGAAATATGTACATTTAAAAACATTGTAGTTTTATCTGCAGCTGCAGCTTGGATTTCTGATAAGGAATATGCTAAATTACGGTATATTCCATATAGATGAGACTATTATATTTATGTGGAGAGGTTGTTTCCCTGTTGGGCCTGCCCAAGTTGTGAGGGGAAGCTGCTGTTCTTTGACTGTAAAGCCTTTAAACTTTTAAGTGCATTATAAGATTACATGTTCTGCGTTAAATGCCAAGGAAGCATTTTTCATTTGTTGCACTTCACTAAAGCTCCTGTGGGAAAAAACAAACGAATAAAAATAAGCGTTGCCATTTTACCACAGTTGTCATCTCATACTGAAGCGCTGATTGCCTCCGTCTTTCCTTCCTGTTCATCTGTTTTTGTTAAAACTCGAACTCATTAATTTCCAGACATTTTTTACTCCAGGTTTCACTTCACGTTCCGGCATTTCATCTCTACTGCTTATATATCTCCTTTAACAGCAACATCTTTCTCCTCAAGCAGTGTTTCTATCCTTCCATCATTCATCTCAGTGTACAGCACTGATGCATGCTGCCACATGGGGGGAGGGGAGGGGGGTTGTCATATTGCCACGTCAGTGAAATTTAGGAGCTATGTGTGTTTGTGTTTATGTGTGTGTGCCTCTACTTCAATGGTACTTTCATCATCAAATTCCATTTCCTCTGCAGACAAACACTTCTGCCGGCAGGCTGACAGACACGAGGGAATGAGAAAGCAAATGAGTGTGTGTGTGTGTGTGTTGGCTACACAGGGCAGGGCAGGCATTGGGATGTATTAGCACATGTTTTGCCTTTATTTTTATTTGCTTTTCTCTCCCACAGCTGAAGAGATGGTATTGAAGTGGATTTTCATATTGGATTTTTCTCTTTTAAAACTGCTATGGAGAAGTTTGACAGAAGAGGGGCAGTGTGACACACACACTTAAATCTCTAGTATACTCACAGTGAAGACAATTACAGTGAACGGGAGATAAATACTTGCCAACACACATTTATGGCACAACAACTGCACTGCAGCATGACAAAACAAGTGCTTCCCCATGAACACACACCCACACATTTATAAAACTAATTCAGACCTGCTGGGGAAACAGAGCAGTTCTGTACCAGCCATGTTAGTTCCTATCATTTCAACCTGCATCTTGCACAGGCTTGGACTCAAATCTGTTTGTGTAGGCGTGTGTTCGGCATATTAGGACATCCCCGTGGTGAATGATATAACCAAATGGTCAGTGAACTGGTAAAAGCTGGATTTCCCCTTGGCATGATGTTTTAAGTGTGTGACACAGGAAGTGCCGGGCTGGGATAAGAGAACCCCACAGAGAGTAAACAGTTGGCACTGAGTGATGCACAGACGTACAGGAAGTAGAAATCTGTGAAAGCTACAAATGGAAATAACTGTATGCCGGAGCTCTCAATAGATTTGGCTACACACAAAATAATACCTGTGCAAATTATTAAAATACAACCAAGCAAAGAAAAACATTAAAAGGGTTTGTTATGGTTTATTTTTATATAAGCTAATTTCAGTTTACCAACAAGCTTAAAGATTCTTGTAAAAATAAATCCACAACTGACTTTCTGCAGCAAAGACCTTTACCTGACAAAATTTCAATTACGAGGTTGGAAATTCGGACAGAAGCAACAAAAAGACAAGTTAATGTACTTATTAATAAAATGTGAACGATTTTAAATGTCAATTTTGATTTAAGATTTAACGGGAGGTTGAGATGTAAAAACAAATATTGAAAAGAAAATTGTGTAATTGCCTAATCTGACAACTTTCTCAGTTTGTGTTCCCCTGAGGAATTCAGATATCACCCTCCGTCAAACACAGAGCTCCTGTCTGTGTGTGTGTGTGTGTCGTAATCAATGACTGTATTATTACAATTGATTAACCTATTAATCTGTTTCAAAAATGACCATCACAGCAAAGAAAACACGGAAAACAAAAGCAACGCCACCATATTTTGTAGTGGTGTAACGGTACACGTGGGTGTACCGAACCGTTTCGGTACGGCGCGTTCAGTTCGGTCCACCATGTGTACCGTTTCAGTTATTTTTTCACTCATTAAATTTGATTAATGGGAAATTATCTGCCGCGGAACTGAAATTCCTAGTCGTGTTTCAGCACGGCGCTATTATATTTAAGCACGCGCAGCATTTAGCAGCCTAGCTTCTCGTTGCTGTCTCCTGTTTGTGAATGTTATGGCTTTCTTGTTAAAAGACGAGCGCAAATCCAAAGCTGTGTGTCGTCGTTGTTTCACGGAGATTGGATCTGCAGCAGGCAACACGTCTAACTTGTTAACGCACTTGAAACAACATCATCCAAACGTGAACGTTGCAAACACAGACAGCAGCTGCATTTAAACAACCTTCATCAGGTAATTCATATCGGTCCAGAGCAATAACACAAGCTGTAGATGGTTTTAAAGCTCTGGATCTACATCTGAATTCTGTTGATGATGCGTCGGCTTTAAAGTTCTTGAGCCTCACTACGACATTCATCACATCAACACTTCAGCCAAAAAGTTCAGCACTTTATGAAAAAGCTAAAACTGATATTGTCAACAAGACCTGGAGCCGATTAAAGCCCTGATGATGATGATGATGATGATGATGACCGAGAGATTTAACCACCTCATAACAACCATTCAAGAATAGGTATTGTATTTTTATTATTATTATCTAATTAACTTTTTTAAATTTATAATTATAATCTTATTAACTCATTTTTTTTTTACCTCGTTTTATTTCCAGTCTGGGACAGAGACAGCAGCTGTCTTCTTCCTGTTCAGGGAAATCCACAATGAGATCACTTCCAGCTAAGAAGTGTGTGATGACTGAACTCTGAACTTTTCCAGGAACCTGTCCCACCTGTGGGAGCAGGTCCAAGAAGAGGTTGTGAGTAATGAGGCCAAATACAGCCACACTGCAAAATTAGCAAAGCTCTACCTCTTTATTCCTGCTACCTGTTGTTAGCGAGTGATTTTCTCCACCACTGGAGATATTCACTGCAACTAGATCTGTGCTTTTGGCAGAAAATGTGGACAAGTTAGTCTTTTTAACTAAAACTTAAAACTTGATTAGTTAGATTGTAAACAGTCTGTTGCTGCTTATTGTTCTGGTTCTGACTGTTATTGTATTTATTACGATTTTTATTATTGTTAGTATAGTTTATTTATTGTAAAGAGCGCTGTTTATTTAAAATATCATCCAAACGGGTCACTTTTATTTATTTTTATACAAACATATTGTTTACTTGGCATGTTTTCAAAATAAACATTTTCTAAATCTTCATTTTTTAGATTTTTTTGGTACCAAAAATTAACTGAACCGAGCCCTCCTGGTAATTGAACTGAACCAAAATGTAAATGTGTATGTAGTTTCTGAGTATAAGTCGCATTTGTTATACGTCACAGCTGACCCCCGGGAAATGTTGGCCAGTGTCATGCCAAAAATCAATGGGCGAGCACAGGAGAGTGCACAGGAGGACTTGCTGTTGCAGTTCTTCAAAATTTAACAAGATTAACCCCAAAAACAATTCGTTGTTTGCACGAGATTATAGCAAAGATTATTCTTAGTTTAACTTTTCCTTAATAAATGCACTTTAATGGTCAAAACAGCTTTATTTTCCTTGGGTGGTGCGGCGCCCAGGCGAAATAAAGCTGTTTTCTGTTGACCCCACCCATTTACAAACGTTCGTTCTGCTGCTCCATTACTGTTTAGGCTGCAGATTTTATTACCTGCAGTTTGTAATCTGCAAAAAAGCTTTTGTTTTGTTTTGTTTGGGAGCATTTTACTTATGTTAAGTTTTTGTCAGAGTCAGAGAGATTTATTTGTCATTCACATCTCATGTGGTACATGTTATGGAACAAAATTATGTACACAGGGTCCCACTTACATACAACAATAAAATGTAAAGGAAAAACGGTAATAAGATCTAAGATATGAACTAAGAAAAACATTAAGTAAAAATACACTAAGCACTAATAGCATCAAAACAATATGTCAAATAACAGCACGAACATGAGTCTGTGTGAGCAGATGAGTATGAATGAATACAGCAACATGAAACAGATCAGCAGCAACATGTGATTTTTCACAGTGATTATCCTGGTTAGAGATTCATGAGTCTAAGCTTCAGGGTAGAAGCTGTTCCTCAGTCTAGTGGTTCTACACTTAATGCTCCTCAACCTCCTGCCTGAGGGGAGTGGGACAAAAAGTGTGTGTGCTGGGTGAGTGGGGTCCTTCATGATGCAGGTGGCCTCTTCCTGCATCTGGAGGTGTAAATGTCTGTGATGGTGGGGAGACTGACTCCAACATCTTCTGTGCAGCCTTCACCACTCTCTGCAGAGCTTTTCTTTCTGCAACTGTGCAGCCTCCATGCCACACGTTGATGCTGGAGCACAGGATGCTCTCCACTGCACACCTGTAGAAGGAGGTGAGGACTGAGCTTCTCAGACCAGCTCGTCTCAGCCGCCTGAGGAAGTAGAGTCTCTGATGACCTTTCTTGATCAGGCTGGTGGTGTTGTTGCTCCAGCTGAGGTTATCATTCATGTGTACACCCAAGTACTTGTAGCTGGAGACCACTTCCACTGCAGATCCTCTTATGTTCAGTGGGGTGTGGGTGTGTTTGTTCCTTCTGAAGTCCACAATCATCTCCTTTGTCTTCTTCACATTCATGTGAAGGTTATTCTCTTTGCACCAGCTCTCCAGGTGTTCCACCTCCTGCCTGTAGCTGGACTCATCATTGTTTGTGAAGCATCCCACCACCGTTGTATCATCTGCAAACTTTACAATGTGACAGCCTGGATGGGTAGCTGCTAGGTGTGTAACGATACACAAAACTCACGAGACGAGACGAGACAAATCACAGATCTCGTGAGAATGAGACGAGATTTTAACATTAGTTCAAGAAAACTTCAAAGATCAGTTGTATGCCGCAAAAAGGCTTTTATTCTGTTTTAACATGTATTACAAACCCAACTGATGTCTTCATTTTACTGATTGAATCTCCTTAGACCTTAGAACGTTCAACTTTGTTAAAAAAAATAGATATTCACGCAGGACTTTCCAAAAATTGAACATAAATATCCGCATCAGCGCTGAATCTGCAGCCGTCACTCACCAGTGTTGCCAGATTGGGCGGTTCACCGCGATTTTCCTTCTGACTTTTGCGGGTAAAGAGTGCTTTGGGTGGGTGGGACTCTATCTGGCAACACCGGTCACACCGGTGTTTACACGCGTGTCTTTACATTCGGGGCAGCGTCGGCAGCGCCGGGACCCTCCATCAATGTAGAGGCGTCTGCGGGCGGCACCGGGACCCTCCATCAGTAGTTGGGGCGTCTTCTATAGCAACTTCATCCGGCGAAGCCATGCTGTCCGTGACGCTGACTTGCTAGGGGCTCTGCTAGCGCTAGCATTAGCATCTCGCGAGACAACGTTACCTCTCAACGAGAGATATCGCGGGAGTTTAATATCGCGAGATCTCGTACAACGAGATCTCGTTATATGCCTAGTAGCTGCACAATCATATGGGAGCAGAGCGAACAGGAGAGGGCTCAGCACACATCCTTGAGGGGAGCCAGTCCTGAGGGTTACGGTGGAGGAGGAGAAGTTGTGGATCCTCACAGACTGTGGTCTGTTTAAGAAGTCTAGGACCCAGTTGCAAATGGAGGGGCTTAGTCCTAGTGCAGGTCCCCAGTTCAAATCCCGGTCCGGGGGCCTTTCTGGGTGGAGTTTGCTTGTTCTCTCCGTGCATGCGTGGGTTTTCTCCGGGTGCTCCGGTTTCCTCCCACCAGTGGCGTAACTTCCTGCAGGACTGGTATGGACGCGTCCCTACCAAAGTTGACCACTAGGGGGACAGTCCCCACCATTATTTTGTTCATATATTTTACTTTCTGTGCTGTGTATTTAACCCCATTCATGCAGCTACTCAGAAAGAAAAGAAAAAAGTTATCTCCGCTTCCCACCGTCAACGAACCCCGACAAAAAACAAACAAACAAAAAAAAAACTTCCGAACAGCTGTTCTGTCCAGCAGAGGCTCTGTCCGCGCATGCGCAGTTTGCAAGAAGCCATGACACGTAGAGGAGTCGTCTGATCACCCTACACGGCAAAATACGACCAAAAAGTAAGTAATTAAATTGTTTTGGTGCACAGTACTCATGGTGTTATTGTGTATTTACACAATTTACAGTGTGCATGCATTTCCTGAACGTAAGTACATCGTTTTGATGACGTTTTGCGTGTAATATGTGCGCAACTTCAGGAGGAGCAAAAACTACGTTTGTTTATGTGAACAGTGCGCGCGAAGTTAGTCCGAGCTTTGTGAATTTAATTTAAACAATATAATCATCCTGCTGCAGAGGAGGGAGGGATGGGGGACGAGTTGAAGAAGTGGCTGCAGATACTTCTACTAGCATATTTAGCTCCATCACGGTGAAGCAATGAACAATCTGAAAACAATCTGAAAAGCTCTGAAACAGGTGGAGCACGTTCTTATTTATCTTGAAGCAGACACAGAGCCCAGCTAAAAAGTCTTAAAGTCCTCCTTCTCTGAGTCTGGCTCTAAGTTTCAGCATCAGGTGGACCAGCAGGTTGTTCATGCTGCAGGGCAAGACAGGTCATGCTGCTGCAATACTGTGGAATAAATGCTGATAATTGTTTTACTAACTTTAATTAAAAAATTGTAATGATAGTGTGCACTTACTGTTTTTAGTTTGGAGCAAGCCTGGATAGATTTTTTTACTCAGTGCAGCAGCTCCTACAGATTAAAGTCCTCTAAATAGCTTCATTTCATTTTCAGAGTTTCTATCGGCCAAATTGTGACATCAGATGTTTAGAAGATTCTTCCTAATGGACAAAGTGGATTCTACCTGCAGGTGAGTAAATGTTGTAAGTTACAATATATGAATTATTGGGGGAATGGTGGTGCAGAGGTCAGAGAAGGTGGGCCTGTGATTGGAAAGTCTCGGGTTCAACTCCTGGTACTGTCAACATCAAAATGTGGATGGAAAATGTGAAACACCCACACCTGCCTCCACCCTCATTTGCCCCACTCTGAGCCCTTGAGCAAGGCCCTTAACCTCCACCATCTGCTCCCTAAACAAGTCTCTCTTAAAAATGAGTTCTCGTGACTCAGTGAGACTACTCACATTCCACTCCTGTTTGGTGTCAGTCAGACACCATTGCACGACTACAAGTGGTCCAGAACGCAGCAGCTCCATTTTTAACCAGTACAGACAAAAGAGAGCACATTACACCAGTCTTGGTCTCCCTGCACTGGTTCATCTTCGAATCCAGTTTAAATTCTCCTGTATGTCTACAAATTGCTGAACAGTCTCTCCCCCCATCTCTGTTCTCTGAGGTCAGCGGACCAGTTCTCACAGTTCCACTCGTCTTAAGGTCAGAGGAGACAGGAACTTCTCTGTAGCAGGACCAAGACTCTGGAATGAGTTACCTCTGCTCGTCAGACAGACCCCCTCCCTCTCAGTTTTCAAATCCCGTTTAAAGACTCACTACTATTCAGTAGCTTTCAACACCAGATGATCTGTGTTTGAACCTGTTTGCTTCACACAGGTTGGTCGTTATATTTATTATCTGCAACGTTTTTATGTCTAAATTCCGTTTTTTTACTTCACTGTGTGTGTTGCCTGTTGTTTGTTTGTTTGTACAGCACTTTGGTTGGCCTTGTCGCTATTTTAAGTGCTCTATAAATAAAATGGCATGGTATGGGTATCTGTATAAATAAAGGGTAAATGAAAAAAAGAAATTAAATTATGTGACAGATATTTTCAACCTTCATTAAAACGTGTTGTACATTTATTCTTCCAGGTTCAGCTGACAGACGTGCCTGGAGCTGCAGAGCTGCTGGCTGGTTATCTGGACACCAACAGAACATCTGGAGTTGGACATTTCTTTTGACAAAGACTTTACAGATACACAGATGAAACTCCTCCAGAATTTTTACTTTTCAAACATGCTTCCAGCCTTGGTAGATGAATTTGTTGCAAAGAAGATGCAGCGCTGCCATAAACACAAACACTGCATTTTAAAGATATTAAGGTAAGTACATACACAACACATCAAGAGCACTGTATGAAGCTAGGGAATCTTACTTGTTGTTGTTTTTTACAAACCGGATTCCAAAATAGTTGGGACACTAAACAAATTTTGAATAAAAACTGAATGCAATGATGTGGAGGTGCCAACATCTAATATTTTATTCAGAATAGAACACAAATCACAGATCAAAAGTTTAAACTGAGAGAATGTATCATTTTAAGTGAAAAATATGTTGTTTCAAGATTTCATGGCGTCAACAAATCCCAAAAAAGTTGGGACACTAAAAAAATTGTGAATAAAAACTGAATGCAATGATGTGGAGGTGCCAACATCTAGTATTTTATTCAGAATAGAACACAAATCACAGATAAAAAAGTTTAATCTGAGAGAATGTATCATTTTGAGGGAAAAATATGTTGTTTCAAAATTTCATGGCATCAACAAATCCCCAAAAAAGTTGGGACAAGTCCATTTTTACCACTGTGTGGCATCCCCTCTTCTTACAACACTCAACAGACGTCTGGGGACAGAGGAGACCAGTTTCTCAAGTTTAGAAATAGGAATGCTCTCCCATTCATGTCTAATACAGGCCTCTAACTGTTCAATCGTCTTGGGCCTTCTTTGTTGCACCTTCCTCTTTATGATGCACCAAATGTTCTCTATAGGTGAAAGATCTGGACTGCAGGCTGGACATTTCAGTACCTGGATCCTTCTCCTACGTAGCCATGATGTTGTGATTGCTGCAGAATGTGGTCTGGCATTATCTTGTTGAAAAATGCAGGGTCTTCCCTGAAAGAGATGACGTCTAGATGGAGCATATGTTGTTCTAGAACCTGAACATAGTTCTCTGCATTAATGGTGCCTTTCCAGACATGCAAGCTGCCCATGCCACAAGCGCTCATGCAACCCCATACCATCAGTGATGCAGGCTTCTGAACGGAGCGTTGATAACAACTTGGGCTATCCTTGTCCTCTCTGGTCCGGATGACATGGCGTCCCAGTGTTCCATAAAGAACTTCAAATCGTGACTCATCTGACCACAGAACAGTCTTCCATTTTGCCACACTCCATTTTAAATGACCCCTGGCCCAGTGCAAACGTCTGAGCTTGTGGAGCTTGCTTAGAAATGGCTTCCTCTTTGCACTGTAGAGTTTCAGCTGGCAACGGTGGATTGTGTTCACTGACAATGCTTTCTGGAAGTATTCCTGAGCCCATTCTGTTATTTCCTTGACAGTGGCATTCCTGTTTGAGGTGCAGTGACGTTTAAGGGCCCGGAGATCACGAGCATCCAGTAGAGTTTTACGGCCTTGACCCTTACGCACAGTGATTGTTCCAGATTCTCTGAATCTTTTGATGATGTTATGCACGGTTGATGATGATAACTTAAAAGTCTTTGCTATTTTATGCTGGGTAACACCATTCTGGTATTGCTGCACTATCTTTCTGCGCAACAATGGTGGAATTGGTGATCCTCTTACCATCTTGGCTTCTGAGAGACACTGACACTCTGAGAAGCTCTTTTTATACCCAATCATGTTGTCAATTGACCTAATTAGTGTTAATTGGTCTTCCAGATGTTCGTTATATGCTCAATTTTCTTTTTCCAGCCACTTATTGCTACTTGTCCCAACTTTTTTGGGATTTGTTGACACTGTGAAATTTTGAATCAACATATTTTTCCTTTAAAATGTTACATTTACTCAGATTAAACTTTTGATCTGTCATCTATGTTCTATTACGAATAAAATATTGACATTTGCCATCTTCACATCATTGCATTCAGTTTTTATTCACAATTTGTTTAGTGTCCCAACTTTTTTGGAATCCGGTTTGTAGTATTATTTTCATTCATTCATTCAACCTTTATCTTTGTTATCTTGTAATGCTCTTTGGACAATGCAAGTTGTTGCTGGAAGGTCCTATTTAAATAAAGTTTTTTATTGTTATTCCTGTTAACAATATCTTGCTGTATCGTGCCTTCTTCCAAAGACTTTTTGTATAAAACGTGTGTGCTGATGAAATGAAAATGAAGGTGTTAGTAACATTGTACAATGATCTGACAGGATAAATGCTAACTCAGGGTGTCATACAGCTGTTAAACTGCTACTCAGTGTCATACAGCTGTTGAACTGCTAGTAAGGATGTCATACAGCTGTTACACTGCTAGTAAGGGTGTCATACAAGTGTTATTGTTATTATGACATACACAATTGAAAAAAGTACCGTACTTTGTCCAAAAAAGCAGATGCAGCATTTTCGATTTCCGTCCCCACCAACTTTCAACACAAAGTTACTCCCTTGACGTGCTGTGAAAATGAAGACACCAGGTTTATTTTTTATTTATTTATTTATTTATTTATTCAGCACCACAAACTTTACAACACAAACACTGAGAATTAAACTGAACACTATTAAAACACGTGAACCGAACTGTAACTACGTTAATGAACTGGACTCTTGCTGTGTGTTCATCTGGACCCATCAGAACCGGTCTGCCTGTTTGTTGGAACGACAGCTCCACCTGGCAGAAATAAATAAAAAAAACTCTGTTGTTGTGTGATCAAATTAAACACAAGCAAACATTATATTAAGAACGTTGATTTACCTGCTGTAAGTCAGCTGTTTATCAAAAAGGCGTTCAATTCAATCTCAGCTGTTTATCACGGAGTAAAGCCCGGTTCTGGTCCACAGTCCACTCAGCGTCTGGTGTGCAGCTTGTTAGATGAAGCGGTCCCACTTGGTGTCAAATCTGTCGACTCTTATCCAAAATCCAGCTTTAACTTGTTGTTAACTTGTTGTTAGCTCAACTTTTAGCACAAAAGAATGTAGCAGACTGCCAGCAGAGTGAGGCAGCACGCATGCGCAGTGGGTGAAGGTTCAGCAGCACGCATGCGCAGTGGGTAAAAGGGGGGGTGCATGAGGGAGGGGGGAGATTCGAGCAGATCTGTGTCAACGCAAAACTTTTCATGTAATTAACATACACAAAAGTTCCGTTTCCCCCCACAGTGTCCGTGTAAACAGGGCCTTAGATAGGCCTTGGTTTCATTCAAACCCAACTGCCCTGGCTCGAAGCGTTGAATGTATTTAGAAAGTTTATGGAGTTGTTCTATGAGAGAGGGAGTTGAGAGTTACTTATATGTCCACCTATCAGCGCATGTGGCACACCTGTTGATAAGGGGTACACAGGTCCCAACCATGGGGTTGTCCCAATAAACGTGGGTTGGAATGGGTTTGAAGGTGGTGGTGGGTGAGAAGGCGCAAATGGGTTTGGGGTGGGTTTTGAAACTGTCTTTCCATAAGATCCAAACATTTTTTCCTCTCTTAAAGGAGTTTTCTGTTGCTAAGGCCAAGTCTGCCCTACAATTTGTCAGCTGGACTCTTGAGTCAAAAGTCAAAGTCAAAGTCAACTTTATTGTCAGATCTGCAATATGTACTGTACAGGACATACACAGGACCGAAATTGCGTTTCTCTCAGTCCCTCGGTGCAACAGTAAACATCTAAACATTGAAACACTGAAACATATAATAATAGACATAAGCATAAAATAGTAAAACTAACACTGTCCTGAGTTTTTTGCATAGTGGTATAAGAGTATGAAAATTTACACCAACTCTAAAACTAAAACATTAAACATTTAATGAACATAATACTGTCCTGAGTTTTTGCATACTAGTATAAAAAAAGAGTATAAAAAGTATAACTAAAATAAACTAAAGGTTTCTAGCATTGACATTTGCAAAGTGGCAAAGCAGCGTATGAGTTAATGTACACAGTATATGTATGAGGTAGTAGTTGATGTTGTTATAGAGGCAAAAAGTGGCATATGCAGTAAGGCACATTGGGCATCCCTAAATAAGACCGTTCAGAGCACACTGTATATGTATCAGCAGTGGTGTAGATATTAGAGTAGTGTAAATGTAAACAGTAGTAATTACATGTAAGCAGTAGTAATAAAAGTAAACAGTATTAATAAATGTAAACAGAGAATGTAAACAGTATTATGATTATAGGCAGTGATGTAATACAAACATTAGTGCAAGTATGAGAAGTAGTGCAAACTGTATGAGCACATGACCGAGAGTTTAGTGAATAACCCGTTTGATGACACAGAGTCCAGTGTTAAAAACTTTGTGTTGAGTGGTAATGTGTGAGAAAGTTTTAGTGTTAAGGCAGTTCAAATGGGAGGGGGGGCAGAGCAGGCAGAGTGTTTAGCATTCTGACTGCCTGATGAACAGAGCTGTCTCTCAGTCTGCTGGTTCGAGCCTGGAGACTCCTCAGTCTCCTCCCTGATGGCAGCAGTCTGAAGCAGCTGTGTAGTGGGTGTGTGGGATCACCTGCCATGCAGAGGGCTTTCCGAGTGAGGCGTTTGCTGTGTAAGTCCTGCAGTGAGGGCAAGGAGGTGCCCACGATCTTCTCAGCTGCTCTCACAATGCGCTGGAGGCTCTTGCGGCAGGATGCAGTACATGCACCAAACCACACAGTGATGCAGCTGGTCAGGACACTTTCTATGGCACCTCTGTAGAAGGTGCTCATGATGGGGGTTGAAGCTCCAGCCCTTTTCAGCTTGCGGAGAACCCTTCATTATAATTTTGTAATTCCGAGAACCGTTGTGAAAATGAATCCATCTCTTTCGTGCATTTCCTTAATTGATCTCGATTTTGTTCACACTCCACCTGTAATGTTAGCCAGCTAGCTCCCTTTATGTGACTGGAGCCTACTAGGGAGGAGGGAGACGATTCAACATGCTCCTTCATCTTTAAAAACTGTGTTAGGATAGGATAAGTGCTTGGTAACTGTACAGTACTGTACATTTTTTTTGTATGTATGTATGTTCCGACTTACGTCGAAATTCACTTTACAACGCTGCGTAGGAACGGAACTCCATCGTAAGTCAAGGACTACCTGTATACAGTACATAGTCAAAAATAAATATAACGTCCCTACTTTCCTTTTATTTTTTTACTAATCGCAGCAGTAGTGGGGTGGAACCTAACCCCCACGATAAACAAGGGACTACTGTAACTGAAAATATTAAATGTGGAACAGCAAATATAAAACAATGGTGCATCTTTGTTTAATTATTAATTGGCTGTTCCACCAAGATTTGCCACTGATATTTACTTAAATTAGCTTTATTTATTTTATTTTTTTTGAGCAGTTTTATTATCACTTTGAAGCAGTGAATTATTTTGACTTTATGAAACAAACAATACAAATATAGGAGTATATTGGAACCAAATATTATCCAAATACATGTATGTGGAATCTGCAATCAGGATTTTCAACATTTATCCTCAGCCACAATATTTTCAACTTGTTTTAGGCTTTGCCGTAGTGTAAGGCATATTGGAGAATTTCATTTTCTTTTGTGGATGAGAGCATCTCTTCTAACCCTGTGGATGCACACCCAGAGTGAGTGCGCTGGAGGATGTTCTTGCAGGGAGATGATAGAAACAGAAGGGTTTAAATTCATCTCTGGCACAGGCACAATTCCTCCGAGGCTCCGTGCTTGTGAGCCCACAGCTCCATATTAGCTGCCGTGCCTGGATGAAATCTCCCAACACCTCCACACTCACCTACACCCTACCTCTTATTAATTATTAACTCAAGTCTTTCACATTTCAAGGTTTGATTTCATTCACAGCAACATGGGATATAAAGTTAATTCTCAGAAGTGCACAGATCTGTATATAAATGCTAAACATACCACACAACTTTTTATAATATTTTCAGGCACAAAAACATGTTTTTGTTGAAGTAATTTATCAGTAATCTCCGTATCACACATTTATTTTGTATTTTTCTCTCATCATTCCTTCCTTCCTTCATTTTTTTTTCTAACTCCTCAACCCCTCCGTTTCTTTTTTTAAATTTTCTGTTGCCTGTTGTTCCTTCCACGTTTCTCCTTCCTCACTCTCTGGGTACACCTGTGTTTGTCGTTCTCTTCTCTGAGCGTTTCCCGGCCTGCAAGAAGTAAACATGATTTGCATGCTCGCCGCACTAATTTGTACAGAATAGAAAATTTGGAGGTTGTGAAAACGCATGGCCGTCTGTAAGAGAACAGACTGCAGAGGGCTAAGTTGCATCAGGCTATCATGTGCTTGAACGCTGTTCTGTTTCTGCGCATATGGGTGCATTTGTGTTTCCCAAAAGCGCCTCGGGCTGAAGGATTCTCATATTGACAGGTCTACTGCTGGATCCTCCGGCATTTTCAAACCAGTTCAACATTCTTCCTTTCATCTAGCCATAGAAAGGCTCTTTGCTTGATCACAGGAAGAAATGTGCTCTTGCTGTGGCATTAAGAACAGAATGTAGTTAAACACGTGAGACAAATCAGACACAGCTGAATTTAAACATACAGGATATATAAATATATAAACATAGCAATGGCAAAAATGGTAACTTGGCCATGAGCAATCCTTATTGAAAGAATGTGAGAAAGTGCATGTTTTATTGGGTGTTGTTAAAAATACTATTAACCATTTATAGTAAATATTGTAGATTCCCTGTAGATTAAAAATAATGCTAAACCAGAAAATCAAGCATCAATTTACCATGTAAAGTCTGGATAATGCAACATTTTATGTCTTCCTTAGTTTGACTGGTAAATGTCCTTATTACCAAGTTTCAAGTTTTTCTTTAAGCTAACATTTTAAATAAATAAAATGTCAAAATAAAGTCACATTTTTGTCATCTGTGTATGTTTCCCATACAAGACGAAATTTGTCTCTGCATTTAACCCAACCACCACCAGGTGGTGCAGTGGGCAGCCATAGAAAGCGCCCGGGGAGCTGGGGAAATAGGTGTGCACTCATAGACACCCCAAGGTGTGCAGTGGCCGGGGTTCGAACCTGGGTCTTTCGGGTCCCAAGTTGGCTGCCCTGCCACTACACCATCTGTTTTAATAATTGCTTTTCCCAAACATTGTGAAACAGGTAAAAAAAGTATTAACATTAAAGACTATGATAAGATCCGACAAGGTGAGATAAGGCAAGACTTTACCATCCCAAAGGAAATTCACAAGTTGCTTGATGTTTCAAGTCACACAACACAAAAACAAGAAAAGAAAGAAAAACATCACCACATAAGTGAATAAAAGTTAGGGAAATAGTAACAAAAAGGGTATAAAAACTTCATAACAAGTTTAAAACTGGAAATGGAAAATAAGAAAGCTGTTGCACTGAGTTTGTTCTCAAGTTGTCACTGTACCAGAAACATTTAACAAAAACTGTACAGATGTGAGTGTTTAGGTCGTCACAGAACCACCTTTGCTCAGGTGTCTACACGGTCCTCCTCCCTTGATTTCAGCCTACCAGTGAAAGAGTTGTTTAGCCTGATGGCTCGAGCAACAAACCAGCTCAGTGACCGCAGCCTTCCACTCAATGAGCTCCTCTGTTGTGGGAAAGCCTGCTGGAGATGGGGACCAGTGTTGTTCATCATCGCTAACAACCTGGATCTTACTCTCTGCTCCACCACATCCTCCAGAATCCAGCTGAAGTCTGTATCTTATGTTCTGCTCCACCACCTCAGGTTGTACAGGAGGTATTATCTAATTGTGCTTGGAAATTATCACAACGGAATACCCAGAGAATAGGGACTGAGGTAAACAGACTCAAAACTCACAAGAATTAAAGTGATTTACAGTATTTACAGTGGAAAATATATATACAGTACTGTATATNATATATATATATATATATATATATATATATATATATATATATATATATATATATACAGCAAACCCCCTACTTACGACTCCATCGACCTACGAACAACGGGACCTACGAACGTATCATATTTAATAAAAATATGAAATTACTGTATTAAAAAAAAAAAATATATATATTTTTTTGTGTTTAAATGTTCTTAATTTCATGTGTACATCACTTTGTTGCAGCTGTGGTTGTTTTAAAGGCTTTATAAATAATAATTATGATAAAAATGATCATTTCTGATCATTTTTGAGCAATCTTGGGCAGCAGGAAGTAGGTCTTCAGTTTACACGGTCACAAATTAATGTAGAACACCGGACGCCATTTTAGGTTCAGTCACGGGGGTCTCCGGTCACAAATTAATGTAGAACACCGGACGCCATTTTAGGTTAGCTGCCGGGAGCCGGTCTTTGAACACTGGTGACCAGGATCGCATCATATGGATTAATTACTAGCTGGAAACGTCTCTGTGAACTTTGTGGATGTCTCAGGCAGCAGCGGATTTATCGCCGATCGTGCCAGGCCGCCGCGCGAACACCTCCGGCCGGCCTGGCTACACCTCCGGCCTGGCTAGCTCCAGAAGCTAACACGGGAGCTAACACGGGAGCCGGCCTTTGAACACTGGTGACCAGGATCGCATCATATGGATTAATTACTAGCTGGAATCGCTCTGTGAGCTCTGTGGACGTCTCAGGCTGGAGCAGCAGCTGCAGATTGATCGCGCCGCCGCTCCAACACCAGCTCATGGCTTGGCTAGCAGAAGCTAGCCAGCTAGCTAACACAGGTCTGGAGCAGCTGCGGTGGCTCGCCGGCCCCCGCGCTGCTCGGCCCGACAACAATCAACGCATGGCAACCTAAGATGTCGGCTTTGACCATCTCAAAGTAAGAAAATATATTTTTATTTATTCTGTAAATGTGAATAGCAATGTTTAACATTACAGTACACTACTGTACATGCTTAAATGTGTGCGCGCGCTCCGTTAGCATGATAATTTTAAAAAAAAATAATTTTCACCCCCTAGCTACGGCAGAATCGAGCTGCGAACCGTTCTTATCTCCCTAACTCGTTCGTAAATCGGGGGTCACCTGTATATATATATATATATATATATATATATATATATATATATATATATATATACGAACCTTTTCGGTGCAGCACGTTTGGTTCGGTCCACCTACGTATCATTTTGGTTATTTTTTCGCTCATTAAATTTTATTAACGGGAGATTATCTACCCTGGAACTAAAATTCCTAAGCGTGTTTCAGCACAGTGCTATTATCTTGAAGTACGTAGCATTAGCAGCCTAGCATCTCGTTGCAGTCATAGACAGAAACAATTTAAACTTAAACATATTTATGTCTGTGGTTGCGGTCTTCTGTTTGGGAACATTTTGGCTTTTGTTGAGGTGATCAGACTATAAAAAACAACCTTCAGGACACAACTTTAAAAATGCCTCAACTCGAGATCGTGCAGTGCAAGGAAGACAAAGATCAAAAAACAACAACCTGAGAAGTGGTTCTGAATTCAGACAAAGATTTAATTTGCCTTTTTTTTCTCATAAGTGCAGAAAATACAACGATTAACGTTTCAGACAATTATTTAGTCACATTTAGATGGAGGTAGCTGTAAAATAGCGTAACTTGTTGTGGTAATAAAACAATTTTCATCACAGAGTAATTGGAAAAGGGCAAGTAATCTAGCAACCTACATCAGTACTACTCTACTCCACTAAAAATCATGTGTAGTGCTGTGGCATGTCTTAAAAATCAGCCTATGTGAGTGTTTATTGTCAGAGCAAATTGCAGTTTTGATCATGACACTAAGGTCATCGGATGACCATCACAGACCAAATGTAGGGGTTGACACTTCCGCCAGACTGCAGTTGTTGTTAGTAACTTTTGGACAGTTGACCACCAGCTTTTCTGTCTTCAGGTTTTCTCCCTTTGTCTGTAGACCTGTTCAGCTATGTGCAGCAGTTCACAGCTCAGCATACAGCGGGACTTGACTGAATGTTCCTACCGTTGACAAGTGCAGGAGCCCATTTGGACATAGTTTCATAAAAGTTCAAGTATGGCACATATTCCAGTTTGTTGCTTGGCTGACAGTTCTTTGCTTGTTGTTTCAGTAGTGCAATTCTCAGAAAATTCACATTGGTCGGCTGACAGTTCTTTGCAGTTCTCAGAAAAGTCACATTGGTCAGACCCAGTTTCAGCGTCAACCTGTACACACATGATATCTGATCCAGCAACCAAGATCAGAGGTTCAAGATGCAAAACTCAGATCTGCTTTTGGCTGAATTCTGGCTTAGTGGAGGCTATCTGTATGTATTCTGTGGGCCCAGCCAGACTTACCTCCCCGATCCACAAACTGTCTTCTCAGGTTGCAGAAGGAAACATAATAATAAAATACAAATATTAAAAGCCAGCTGTTAAGCAAGTTCTATTTTGGGACATCAGTATTTACCTTCAACAGAGCCAATCCCACATCCTGGTTTGCAAAGGTGGGCGCCAGACCGCTAGGGAGCGCTAAAGCGCTAATCCGCTTACAGTGGACCTAAACTTTTTGTCAGCGTTTTTGTGGATTGACTAACTTTTGTAATTCATAAGCGGATTTGTGCTATTTTTATTTAAAATGCAGTACCGCTAATAACTAATTATCTATCAGTAAAAACCAATAAACTTATTTACAAGCTCTTATGCT
>JBBPBX010061698.1:10513-21041 GCA_038048925.1 Garcialebias charrua | reverse complement strand
CAAAGTCAGTTCACTGATGCCTTCAAGAGCACTGACTTATGCTTTGCTATCAGCCCGGACCCTTCTCTACATCCTGAGGACTTCATCACCTCCTTCCATCACACCTGCACAACGATCATGGACTCTATCGCTCCTCTCAAACAGGCATCTTCCAGAAACAGACCTTCACCATGGCTCAACGAAATGACGCGGGCTCTTCGAAAATGTTGCAGAAAAGCAGAGTGAAAATGGAAGCGGGACCGGCTTCATGTATCTCAGGGAATACTGAGAGACTTTCTCTGTGATTCTCAAAATGCTGTGAAGCAGGCCAAATCACAGTACCTCTCCAATTTAATCTCCTCCAGCTCCAATCGGTCGAGGACACTATTCAACACACTCCAGTCTGTCATCAACCCATCTGTCAATGTTCTGAAAACTGCCACTCAGTCTACCTGTGATGACTTTCAGAGCTATTTTGTCAACAAAATAGACTCTATCAGGCAGAAAATTGTCAGCCCATCAAACACTGTCCAATCATGTGCGTCTGCAATAACCACAGCTGTTTTTGACCAATTTGACCTGGTCTCACTGCCTAACCTCACCAAGGTGGTTCAGCAGATGAAACCAACAAACTGTTCTCTGGACATCATTCCATCAAAAATATTCAAACAGTCCTTTGATGTAATTGGTCCTTGTGTTTTGTCATTTATTAACAGCTGTCTAATTTCAGGTTATGTGCCATCTGCTTTCAAACACGCTGTGGTCAGGCCTCTTCTCAAAAAACCAGGCCTAGATCCTACAGCTCTCTCTAATTTCAGACCAGTTTCCCATCTGTCATTTCTATCAAAGGTCCTGGAAAAGATTGTTTTTACTCAACTTCAATCTTTTCTTGAGCACAACAACCTGTTTGAAAAATTTCAGTCAGGTTTTCGAGCTCGTCACAGTACTGAATCTGCACTGCTCAAAGTGCAGAATGACATTCTTCTGTCCCTGGATGCAAAAAACCCTGTTCTGCTGGTGATGTTAGACCTCTCAGCAGCTTTTGACACCGTCGACCATCAGGTACTAATCAACCGCTTGTCTCAGCTGGTTGGCCTCCAGGGAGCTGTGCTTGAGTGGTTCAAATCTTACCTGACTGGGAGAACCTTTTCTGTCATGATAGGCGATCTGTCCTCCTCTTCATCAACCCCTCTGACCTCTGGCGTACCACAGGGATCCATTCTGGGGCCAGTCCTCTTTTCTCTTTACATGCTGCCATTAGGATCAATCATTGCACGTCATAACCTGTCTTTTCACATGTATGCAGACGATTTACAAATCTATCTGCCAGTCACTCCCAACCCCTCACTCAGTTCAAACACTCTTGTCAACTGCTTAAATGACATTAAGCACTGGCTCTCTCAAAACTTCCTCCACCTAAACACAGATAAAACTGAATGCATTTTATTTGGTGCACCTGATGACACCAGCAACATCCTTCCCAGTCCCAGTGTTGGTTTTCCCCTCCCCCACTTCAACCCGGTGGTCAGAAATCTTGGAGTGCAGCTTGACTCCAACTTAAAGTTTGATAAACAGATCAGTTCTGTTGTCAAGACCAGCTTTTTCCAGCTCCGTCTGCTCTCCAAAGTCAAGTCATTTCTCAGCCGTGGTGATCTGGAGAAGGCCATCCATGCCTTTGTGACCTCCAGACTTGATTATTGTAATGCTTTGTATGTTGGTATTAATCAATCCTCCATCTCCCGTTTACAGCTTGTACAGAACTCTGCCGCGCGCTTTTTGACCAACACACGAAAATATGAACACATCACTCCTGTCCTGTCCTCTCTACACTGGCTCCCGGTTCAGTTCAGGATACAGTTCAAGCTGCTCCTGTTTGTTTTCAAAGCTCTGAATGGACTTGCACCTCTGTACATCTCAGAACTTTTGAAAGTCCATCAGCCCAGCAGAGCTTTACGATCTGCCAGTCAACACCTGCTGGAGGTGCCTCGCTCAAGGTACAAACAATGGGGAGACCGGTCATTTTCTGTTGCCGGCCCAAAAGCCTGGAACAGCCTCCCCCTTGAGCTGCGTGCCACCTCTGATCTGACTCTGTTCAAAACCAGACTGAAGACCCACTTGTTCAAAAAAGCTTTCAGTGTGTAACTTTTATTACTTTTGGTATTTTAGTATGTAGCATTTTTTATTTCCATTGCCTTCTTTTATTACTGTTGTTTTTTATTCTATTTTCACTGATTTATTGTTCCAGTTTATTCATCTTTTTATCCTGTTAAGCACCTTGGTCAATGCAAGGCATTGTAGGAAGGTGCTATACAAATAAAGTTTATTATTATTATTATTATTATTATTATTATTATTATTATTATTATTATTATAATTCAGTGTATTGGTCCATTAGACTATTTCTTATAAATTATTATGTTCAATATATTGCATAATCTATAATTCATACCTGCAAACTAGTCACCTTTCGGTGAAAATCGCCATTTTCAAAGCAAAATATATCATTTACGTGATTCGTGTAGATCCGATGAGTTTTTGTTTTTGAGGAAGGGGGGGGGGGGGTCAGACCCGTGACTGCATCAGAATGCATCATTTCCCACTGACTGGATTTCAAGACACAGTGAGACATCTTGTCGACAATAAAACATCTTTGTTGGAGCGCGAGATTTAGCCAATCAGTCTCAAGACAGACTATAGTGGGCGGGGACGACAGCGAAATCTTTGAACTGAATAAAGTAAAAAAAAAAAAAACTCAGCCGCAGCCAAGTAAGCGCGAGTTCAGGGCTCTGGTTCAACAGAGTGAGTGGGGAGGCGAAAACAGATTAGAGGCGGTGTTTTACAAATGACTGACGCAGAGCCAAGTCCTCTAAAGTGTGGGAGCTCCACCACGCTTCATAAAAAAAAATTAAAAAAAACCTGCGCGAGCGTGACATGTGCTTTGAAAAGTGACGACACTACACAGGAGAACCAACGTAAACATGAGTCGTAAACTAACATCAGCAGTAAGTCTCTTCATTAAACCATTTGTTGTTTCAAAATGAGAAAACCTGTCAGTGTCTCTGCTCTGTTTTGAACGCCTCTTTTTATTTTTTGACTACCATCTTTTTAGTGTATGTCCTAATTATATTGGGATATGTTAATACAGGTAGTCCCCGACTTACGAGCGAGTTCCGTCCCTAGGGGGCGCTCGTAAGTCAAAAATTCGTAAGTAGGATCACATAGTAAAAAAAAAAAAAAATTTTTTTTTATTTTATTTTTTTTTTTTTTATAAATGAATACATGTACAGTACTGGACAGTCACCAAGCACTTAGCCTATCCTAACACAGTTTTTAAAGATGAAGGAATAAGTTGAATTGTCTCCCTTTCACATAAAGGGAGCAAGCTCCCTATGGAGCCTGCAGGGAGGAGGGAGACAATTCAACTGACTCCTTCATCTTTAAAAACTGTGTTAGGATAGGCTAAGTGCTTGGTGACTGTACAGTACTGTACATTTATCTATTTATTAAAAATATACAGTATATATAGTATTTTTATTTTTTATTGTTTTTTATTTATAAATAGATAAATGTACAGTACTGTACAGTCACCAAGCACTTAGCCTATCCTAACACAGTTTTTAAAGATGAAGGAGTCAGTTGAATTGTCTCCCTCCTCCCTGCAGGCTCCATAGGGAGCTTGCTCCCTTTATGTGAAAGGGAGACAATTCAACTTATTCCTTCATCTTTAAAAACTGTGTTAGGATAGGCTAAGTGCTTGGTGACTGTCCAGTACTGTACATGTATTCATTTATAAAAAAAAAAAAAAAAATAAAAAAAAAAAAAAAATTTTTTTTTTATGAGATGCATGCTCTTAAGTCCGGGACCTCGTAAGTCAGAGCGCTCGTAAGTCGGGGACTACCTGTAAATGTATTTTTTCCTAAAGTCAAAAGTCGTTAAAGAGCAAATTTTTCTTTATGCTGTAGTAGATGTGAAAGACCCCAGGTAACGCACATTGTCTGGAAAGTAAAATAGTTCAAATCAGTGATGCTAATATGAGTCTATCACTAAATCAGAAAACTGTAAAAAGCCCCTCCTAAATTTACTGTTGGTTGTTAAAATGTCACCTGTTCATTGGGTAAAGTTAATATTTTTATACATGCAGTTGAGTGTCATTATTGTTTAGTAAAATGGCATGTTGTGTTACCAATAAAACTAAATAAAAATTCACAAATTAAAAGTCAATTGCACCCCTAAAGTCACTGTGATAAATTGTCACATTAATTTCATTATGATAGCCACAGGAGTGAGTTTAAAAACAGGATGATGTCTATATGAACTAGTTGAATGAGGTGTCTAAAATATCCTGATGCATGATCAATAATAATTTCAACAATTTTTTAATCTGTCCACAGGACCTGACTTTATTTTGTTAGATGTCTCTAAAATAGTTATTGAATCAAGTGTTTACATGTAGGTGAACATAGATGTTTAACAACTTGTTAAAATACACCAGAATGCAGGAAATGGCATCTACTTTATTCAAAATTTTCTGGCAAAACATTTAAGAAATGAGTTTTTACTGTTAGTAATAATAATAATGATTTTAATTTATAACACACTTTTCATTAATGAAAATCTCAAAGTGCTAAAATGTTCTGCTGTATTTGGCTTGCTGCTGTTGTTGTTTGTTAATTTTTTGGTTGACACAATCTTTCCTATTTATGTTCTCATTAAATTAAGTTAGTAAATGACTTTTACCTGAAGCATGTTAATAAAATTACAAAATCTCTCCGGGGGGGGGGGCTTGGCGCAACGTTTGTCACCTTTTTCATCCCTTCTGAGTTTGCAGGTATGATAATTATTTATCCTCTAGATTTATCTAAATTCAACCCAGAGCTTTGGCCTGACGGAACTAATGTGAGAAGGTTTTTTGAGCCCCGCAAAACTGTCATCGGTGCAAATGCTACCCCTCCTTCCATGGATATATGCGAGCCTATTGCTGGCATGAGCACAAAATCCTAAATATTTATGGACATTAAAGTCATCTCTTACAACTGTCGTGGCCTGCGCTTAGGGCAGAGCGCAGATGATAAAGCTCGCCGTCTGGTTGTCGACCAGTTGTTGATGAAATGTGACATCTTATGCTTGCAAGAAACCTTTTTAGCCAAACAGGATTTAAAAGGACTAAACTCTATTAATGACAGTTTCCTGGGTGCTGGAGAATCTTCTACTGACTTCAGTTTGGGAATTAAAAGAGGAAGGATACCAGGAGGAGTGGCTATATTATGGAAAAAAAGCCTGGACTCAGTGATAAATGTCATTAGATTAGATTTGGACTGGTGTATTGCAGTACACGTGAAACAGCATGACAAAGAATTTATTATTTTAAATGTCTATGCTCCATATGAATGTCATCATAACGAAGAAGAATACCTTAGTAAACTTGCTTATATTAGCTATTTTATGCAAAATGAGAAGTCTAAAAGTATTTATGTTATGGGGGACATGAATGCAAACATCTCAGATAAAAATTCACTGTTTGCTAAACACCTGAATCATTTTTGTACAGATTCTAATCTAATACTGTCAAGTAAAGAATTTTTGCCAGCTGACAGTTACACCTATATTAGTGAAGCCTGGCATACTACGTCTTGGTTGGACCATTGTATCACTACAGCAGATGCTCATGCTGCTTTGGTATACATTAATATCTTATATAATGTGTCCACTGTTGACCACATCCCCTTTGAGCTGGCAATTAGATTTGATTATATACCTGCAACTGTAAATGTGGACAATAATCAAATTCAGACACGTATAGACTGGTCTTCTTTATCTGAGGAACAAATAGACCATTACTATGCCCAAACTGATCATTTGTTATGTGGAATTAAACTACCAAGAGAGGCGGTTGCTTGTACAGACTGTAACTGCTCTAATTTTGGACATAGAACCGATATAACTCAATTTTATTCTGACATAACTGAAGCGCTACTGGGAGCTAGCCTGCCTTATAATAAAAGTAACGTAAAGATTAAAAATAAACCAGGTTGGAACACATACGTGTCTAAATACCACAGTGAAGCCCGCGAAGCTACTACCAATTGGGCTCTAGCAGGTAAACCCAGGCAGGGTCCTATATTTGAACACAAAAAGCTGTCTAATGCAAAATACAAATATGCATTACGCTTCATTAGACGGAATGAGCAAACCATGAGGGCTGATTCCTTGGCAAAAAAACTTATAGGAAAGGACACAAAAGCCTTTTGGAAAGAGGTTAAATCTATAGGTAATAATAAATCCACTCTCCCTTGCACTGTCGATGGTGCCTCTGGGGCAAATATGATTGTAGATTTTTGGCAACAACACTACAGCAAGATATTTACCTGTGTTCAGAGTGAACCCTTCCATGTTGACAAGGTTAGTACTGCAGAAACTATCAAGTCACATGAGGTCTATCAAGCAATTGAAGAACTATCTTTAAATAAATCTATAGGAATGGATCTTATTTCAGCTGAACATCTCAAGTTTGCAAGTTCAAGGGTAGCCCCTCTTCTTGCCTTGTGTTTCACTGGTTTTATTATGCATGGTTTTATTCCTGATTCCTTGATGAATGTTGTTATTCTTCCTGTGATTAAGAACAAAGCTGGAAAAATTGGCAGCTCTGATAACTATAGACCTATTGCCCTAGCTAATACACTATCTAAGGTCTTTGAACTAATTCTTTTGCCAAAATTTGCAAAGATAGTAATGTCTGCTGACAATCAATTTGGGTTCAAGTCCGAGCATGGCACTGATCTATGTATATATGGCCTAAAAGAATTACTGAATAACTATAATAACAAAAATTCTACGGTTTTTATGTGTTTCTTAGACGCCTCCAAGGCTTTTGATCGTGTAAACCATCGAAAACTATTTTTAAAATTATGCCAAGCTGGTGTGCCCAAATATATAGTGAGATGTCTGTCCTATTGGTATGCTAACCAAAATATGCAAGTCAAATGGGATAATTGTGTGTCTGCATCCTTCCGTGTCAGCAATGGTGTCAGACAAGGAAGCATTTTATCTCCTATACTGTTTAATTTTTATATGAATGACCTCTCTAAGCAGCTAAACCTGTGTAGAACTGGCTGCATGGTTGGAGATACAATTATCAATCATCTTATGTATGCTGATGACTTAGTGGTTTTTAGTCCAAGTTCAGCTGGTCTTCAGAAGCTGCTTCATGTCTGTTCAGCATATGGTGAGACACATGATATCATATTCAACCCCTCTAAAAGTCTCATTTTGATTTGTCGCACTAAAGAGGACAAAAATAGTGTATTTCCACTTTTTAAGCTGTCTGGGACTTTATTGAATGTTGCAAATGAAGTAAAGTATCTGGGTCATGTGTTGACAGACCGTCGGTCTGATGATGAGGACATTTACCGTCAGGTTCGAATGATATATGCTCAGGCAAATATCCTTGCTCGTAAGTTTGCATTCTGTTCTGATGAAGTGAAAATTAACTTATTTAGATCATATTGTTCATCACTGTATACGGCACATTTGTGGTGCAATTTTAAAAAAGCCAGTCTTCATAGATTGAAGGTGGCTTATAATGACGCACTAAGACTTCTTTTAAATAAGCCCAGATGGACCAGTGCCAGTGAACTGTTTGTATCTGCTCGCGTCAACACTTTGATGGCTGTTTTAAGAAATTTTATGTATAAATTTATTTGTCGTTTACATAAGTCTAATAATAGAATTATTCTACTGTTGACTAATGTCAAATATAGTGCAGTGAAATATTCATCTGTGCTTTGGAGACATTGGTATGATTGCCTCCTGAACGGTTAGGTACTTTTTCTATTGTTCTTTTTATTTTATTTTATTTTATAATTTTTTGTAATTTTTTATTTGTATTTTGTATTTTGTATTTTATTTTATCATGGTTGTTGTCTCTTATCTAGGTTGGACTCTGAGTCTGTAATAAAGTTTATCTATCTATCTATCTATCTATCTATCTATCTATCTATCTATCTATCTATCTATCTATCTATCTATCTATCTATCTATCTATCTATCTATCTATCTATCTATCTGTCTATCTGTCTATCTATCTATCTATCTGTCTATCTGTCTATCTGTCTATCTGTCATCCAAATCCTTCATTTCTTTTATGATTTTCGGTTGCGAGCCATCTTGTGCTTTTATCCATATTTTTCCATTTCTTGTCTATGTCGAAAATATTTTGACTTATTTTTTTAATAACCGTGCTTCACGTGCAAGATTTCCATTTATTCTTGTTAAATGCTCATTCATGTAAACATTTGTACCTTTTAGTTTTTTTCGCCTGCATTATTACCTTATTTCTCAATTTCCTGCTAGTGAACTTCAAAACAATAACCGGTTTAGACTTATGAATTTTGCTGGGTAGGGTGTGACACAAAGAGATATCTTCATGATGTATGTCAATCTTCTTAGCTTGAAAGGACACCACCTGCTCTTCTAAAGTCCGTTGCTTCTGTGGAGATGAATCTTCAGTAGATTTTTTACCAGAAGTAACTTTTGCAAATGAACGTTTTATCTCCAATCCAGTTATAATAAGATTATCTTGTCGATATTTGTTCCAAATCATCCAGTTTTTCTTTGAGTTCCATTATTTTTTATCTTTGAGGTTTATTTGTAGTTTTAATTGTTTAACTTCTTCAAACAACCCAATCAGAAGTTTCTGCTGGGATGTTACTGGTGCGAGTTCTGCACTCATAAAGCTCAGAGATTATTTTTTGTCTCCTCTAGATAATCAGAGCTTTGTTCCAACAAAGCATTCAGTTTTTACTCACAATTTGTTTAGTGTCCCAACTTTTTTGGAATCCGGTTTGTATTTCTAAACTTGTGAAACTGGTCTCCTCTGTCCCCAGACGTCCCCAGATGTCTGTTGAGTGTTGTATGAAGACGTCCCCAGACGTCTGTTGAGTGTTGTAAGAAGACGTCCCCAGACATCTGTTGAGTGTTGTAAGAAGAAGGGGGGGATGCGGTAAAAATGGACTTGTCCCAACTTTTTTGGGATTTGTTGACGCCATGAAATTAAAATGATACATACGCTCAGTTTAAACTTTTGATCTGTGATTTGTGTTCTATTCTGAATAAAATATTAGATGTTGGCACCTCCACGTCATTGCATTCAGTTTTTATTCACAATTTGTTTAGTGTCCTCCCAGAGCACCGAGGTAGCAAATATTTTTGAAAATGCAGCTGATTTGACTTTTAAAGTGCATTTATTAATGAAAAGTTCAATTGAGACTCACCTTTACTATAATTTTGAGCAAACAAATAATAGTTTTTAGATGGTTATCTTGTTAAATTTTGAAGATATGCACAGTAGGCATGTAACGGTACACGTGGGTGTACCGAACTGTTTCGGTACGCCACGTTCGGTTCGGTCCACGTGCGTACCGTTTTGGTTATTTTTTTCACTCACTGAACATTAATATGTGCGACGCGGAACAAAATTTCCTGGGCATGTTTCAGCGCGTAGCACGCGCAGCATTATTAGCCATTAGCTGCTCGCTCCGGTCTGGCTTTCTTGTTCAGACGAGCGCACATTCAAAGCTGTGTGGACGTTGTTTCATGAAGACTCTGCAGCAGCAACACGTTTAACGTGAACGCGCTTGAAACTACGTCATCGGAATGTGAACGAAGAAACAAGTAGGGCTGGGCCATATCATATCGTTACCGGTAATACCGGTATAAAAAGCTTGCCCGGGCAAAAATCTTATATCATGATATGCTAATTTCATGACGTAATACGTCAGGGCGCCCCGCCCCTTAACACCCGAGCGCTTTAAACAACTGCGCACATCCCCTCCAACAGTCTGTACTGGTGTAAAACGCTAATTAGTTACTGCTAAAATGTTAAAAACAACGCGCGCGCGTCTCAGCTTCTCTCCCCCCCTGCTCTGCAGGCATAGACAGCTGTCCCCCCTCCCCCCCCGCTCCGCTCTGAGCAGCCGTGTCCTCGCTGTAAACTGTGTTACAAACACGCGCGGCTCCACAGTCACTCCTGTGATGTTTCTCTGCACGCTCAATAACCTTGCTGGTTTGTAGCAGACGTTGCTTTATTGTTTAAGCTGCACAAATACACTTAACAGACTGCATGATCCTCCACCGCTCCGTTCTCTGACTTTCTTTCACACCCGAACCTGCGCGCCTACGTCACGCTCTCACTCGCGGTGCGTTCACTGGCACTCTGTAATATACATGCACAACACTGCTGTATACATTACAACTCCATCAGAGACAGATCAGTTTAAAAAAATGAATCAGAGGAATGACACAAACTTCATTTTATTTAGGCTAGTTGTTTTAGGAAACTACACCTGCACTTTAAAAATGATTGTTATTTAGATTGGAAAAAGTCTGCACAAAATATAGATAAAAAAACCACCACAAAAACTAAAGTGCAGGTGTAGTTTTACTTGGAGACTAAATACTTTACTAAATAAAGTAATTTCAGTAAAATTACCCCTTGTTGTTTTAAAAAATTATATAATACTGCAAAGCAACATGTTAAGTTAATTTTGTCAAA